>JAPMOR010057840.1:7989-47864 GCA_026543865.1 Argiope aurantia
TATATATATATGGTACTGACATATAATAGTTAAGATACATTAACCTTTCACGTAACTTTCCAGAATTTTCTGAATTTATTTTGAGATCCAGGGCGACATATTTCGTGATTAATCCCCGGCATGCAGTTAATAGTGTCTGAAAGTCGAATTTATGCTTTAAGTGCAATTTCCCAAACCGATTAGAAGAAAAATTTGACAGAAAACTGCATTTGTAGTCACAAAATCACATATCAGATTTATTATTCTTAAGTGCCGGCGCCCTGGCATAGGGGTAGCGCGTCTTCCCCGTGATCTGGGCGTCCCAGGTTCGGGCATGGTTGTCCTTCATTTGTTCTATCTGTGAGATGTGTGAATGTGCCCCCCCTTTTAAAAAGGGGCTGTGCAAGCGAATGTGATGCGTGAGTAGCAAAGTCGTACTCTTGGCCCTAGTTGGCGCTACTAAAATAAGAGACGCTCACTTTCGGCTTAAAATCGTTGATTTCAAATCAGCGGGCTTGCCTATGTCAAGTGCCATCGGAAACAACAACATTATTCTTAAGTCATTGAGTTTATCAGTTATTGTACTTAACATGTTTCTGAGAGTGCCGATCAACGGACAGCCAATTCCTTAATGAATTTGTTTTCAAAATCTGATAGGTGTCTACACTATAGATGCTAAATCTATGTACCGAATTTTATTCATCCGTTTTCTTCTTTTTTAGAATTATCGTGTTAACTTATATTCGAACAGTCGGACAGACATATTTTCTCTGAGTGGAGTTTGCACAGAATTTGATAGAAATCTACAAATTTGTGGTAAAACCGTATTCCAAATTTCATCTGTCTAATTTGAATCGTATTTTTAGTTATCTTTTTCGCAGACCAACTGACACTTTCCAAAATTTATTTCTCGAACTCTGGGAAGTCTAAACCGTGAAGATTCGTCGAAATTTTGAGTTTGTGTATTTATAGGGACATCCGTGGTTGAAAATCTAATAAGTTATTTTTTTTAGTTTATAAATATTTTATTAGTTTGCTTGAAACTTAATTTTTTTAATAATTTTTTTTCTATTTGCAATCAGAATTAATTTTATTTCATTTAAATGTTATTTTTATCAATTAGACGAATTTTTACAATACAATTTTAATCATGTAAATTTTTACAAATCTATGAATTCGTTTTCTAAGTTCCAGGCTTTTAAATGATTTTTTTTAACATTTACACGTTTTTATAAAATCATAATTGTTGAAAATAAATGACCGAAATTGAATCTTTTACATGCACATTTAAAAAATTCTGTTTACTAGAAAACGAAAGCTCTTTTTATACACATTTCGTGCGAAGATATTTTCTAAACCTGCTGCTGCCTCTCCCCATATTTTAGCGCACTGTACATGTGAGAAAATGTTACATAATTCACCACCCAAGAAAATATTAGTTAAGGACCTCATATTTTAGAATGAGAAACAATTTCTACAATAAAATTAAGTTAGCACAACTCGAATATATTGAGACTGCTTTTGACACAAAACTGTGCTCCAGCACACGAATACATGTATTTCACCTACTGTGTTGCTTCTAAAAATATGGTAGCCAAAAACGAACTTCTTGGCATGCAATTAAACTAAACACTGCGCACGAATAAATAAAGCTGCCGGTTCTCGCAGAAGAAGACAATTAGCAAGCAAGTTCGTGCTCTGTCATTTTCTCCAACAGCAGAAAAACGAGCGTCTGAGCTTAAAATCCTACCACACCGTCTTTAAGAGGCACGTGAGATTTATTAATGTCGACCTACACGATTAAGTGTGGGAACAGCTTCAGCTGTATGTAACAAATGGCCATAAGCTACAAAATAACTTTTATCTAAGCCTCTTTTCTTTCCAGCGTAAAATTTTATCTTATTAAATTACTTTCTAGACGCGATAATTAAGCTGTTGTGAAGTGTCCAAGGCTGAAGATGTACGTTAAAAAGCATTAAGGCTCAGTCGTTTAGCAATTTACAACCAGCTTGGCACAGAGGGATCCTGGGTTTATACTGTGTTACATAGACGAAAGAAAGATTTTTCGGGACATTTATTATACATTCTACATTTTTTTTCCTTCTTCCTCCTAAACTAAAAAGTGTATCGCTCTTCTTTTAATATTAATGCTCTCTTTTGCTCGTAGTCGGATGTGATACCATTTGAAGATCGGATATATTCGTTTTATACCCCTTTATCATATATTCATAGAATAAAAGATTTGGGGAATAATAGAGCTTTTTACAAAATCTTCGAGATTGAAAATCGCTCTATAAATTAAATGTTTTGTCTCGTATTGGACGAAAGCTGACATTAATTATAAATTGCAGCCATTTTGAGAGATTTCCGATTCGTGTTTCTTGTGCAAGTTTCTAGATTTATATTTAAGATTGAATGTCTTTTGAAACAATAAAAAATTAATAGTTCTTTGCCTATTTATTTTTCGTAGATTTTTCTGGCAAGAACTTGATCGAAATTTGATAGAATGGCATAGGAATAATTAATCAATATTAAAATAAAAACTAATCATTATTAATAAAAGCTCTCATATTTTATTTACATTTTAAATTCATAGCATTGTACAACTCTCTATTATATACATATATATATATATATTATTTTAGAATAGAAATAGTAATTCTGAAAATAAAATGATCAGTGTGAAATTATATGTTGCCTTGGCTTGTTGATGCCGTTGATTTATTTGAAGAAGTTAAACATAAAAAATTTAATAATTATACTTGGACTATAAAAATTAAAGAAATAATGCATTTGCGACACAAACTATATTTTGATTTCGATATTTATAAAGAAAATTTTTGTAGAATATTATTTTATTTTATTTTAAGAACATATTTAATTGCAAATTCTTCTTGGAAAAAAGATTTCAATGAAAATATTTCCGAAAATCTTTCTTCGGCATTTTCTTTCTTAAGATACTCTTTAAAATGACTTAAGAGTAAAGAACATTTTTAATTAAGGATAGAAAATGAGCAAGGCCGAGATTTTCCATGAAAGTGAAGTAAAATAGTACATGAACACTGACTTGACGCTATAGACATGAAGTCAACGGTCGTTCCATTGGCGATCACTAGTTCAGTTCCCGCTTGCACATGAAAATTTTGATGGAAAAGCAGTTAACCTTCTGCATTCAAACGCCCTAGAAAAAGACTTTAAAGGTTAAAACAGAGAGGATACGCAAACTTCCATGCTATTGGTAAAGACTCTATGAGATAAAATGATAGGATCTAGAAATTATAGATTCATTTGTTTAAAGTTGAAAAATTACCTTTTTTAAGTCTTTCTCATAGAAACCTGACACATGCATTTCAAAAACCTCGAATAATTCACTAACCAGATATCCAGATCCTTAATTGAGAAATTCTTTGATGAACATTTGCAACATGTCTTCCCTGGTATAGACACATCCATAATATCAAAATAACCAATGATGATGAATTTACAATGTGTATCAAACTTCATATGAAGACAATACCACCCACATATTACAATTATTTTTTTCATACTGATTAAATTTTCGTCCAACTTTTGCTTGAGACTCTTCTCACAATCACACGTATGTTTCATAACTGAATATTTGTTATTTATTTTTATTTTTTATCAACTTGAGTTGATATCAAATTTTATTAAAGTATTTAACGATTATGAAGATGATTGACAAGATATAACTTCCTTAATTTTGAAGGCCAGAGTATTTTGAATGCGCGATCAATTCTAATTATCATTATTACATATTTCATTATTTAAATAAACAAGTAATAATAACAATTTGCTACTTAGCTAATGTTCAAGTGCTTATTTCTTTGAAGTGAATCTTTTTTAGGATGTTTGAGAGACATAAGATATCTTCAAGTTAAAAATTTTGAAAAACAGTTATATTTAATCCAGATTTTTGATAAAACATCATTAAACGAAGTTCCGCTTTTCTTTGATTTGATTACGAACATTTCATTTTTAAATATGTGAATGCAAATTATTTCAATAAACGTGTAAGTCTATTGCTCTGTAACTTCAAGAATAGATTTATTACCAATTTGTCGAAGTTGAAAAAATGATTAAAGCATTTCAGAATGATATTTTCTTTTCTTGAAAAATCGTAGAGACTGAAATATCTGTTCAGCAATGAATTACTGTTTCCTTCCTTCTAATAACCCTTGAAAATGTTAATAAAATGGTGAAATACGTAAAATAACCTGCTCGATTGATCCCTTGGATTTCAAAAATGCCATTTAAAAAGTGACAAAGATGAAATCGATTTCACTTATCCGATGAATGAAATGTTCTTAACTCAGAAGGTTTGACAAACAATTACAATCAGTTATAGGCAGCAAATGATATTTAAATTAATCTATTCTTTTTTACAATCAATTACGCTAACTCGGTATGTTTATTGGATTAAGGATGATCATACTAATATTAAATATAGAAAGTGATTGGAGTACATTTAGTTTTCTTATATAAAATATTGCAACTCACTGTATTACCTCTCCACATTATACTGTTTGTTATGATTTGTATTCATAAAGCAATTAAATTTAAATCAAATATGAACTAATTCAAAGTAGAGAACATTAGTATTAAAATTCGGCCTTTGGAACTGGAAGGTTCAACTGTAGATCTGATGCCATCATAGAACCGTCGTGTAAACGTGTCTGGCACTCGGTAAATCAAATAATGACAAATGCGCTCACGCCGGTATGGTGCAGAAGTTTGAAGAATAGATACCAGCTCAGATATCTAATCATTTGACTGCGGTTCAAAATTTCGAGATACAATCTAAAACAATCCTAGTGTTTCTATAAAGCTGGGCGATATAATTAAATTAATAAAACTGATTTCCAACCAGAATTCCTGCTGAGAGATTTATCTCTGAGGGAAGAGTATCGTAGATTCTATTTATTGATGCTTGTACCATAGTGTAATCTATGTTTATACATTCGCACAAATGTTCATACATTACGTAAAATAAATGTTGTGTAGTTATATTATTTTTCTTATATTAATCTACTTAGATATCTGAGTTCCGTGTATTACATTCATTTATTAAGTATTTTATTTATCTAAGATTATTATTTATTTATATAAACTAGTATAATTCGGTTGATATTTGCCTCCGTTCATTGAAGAACTTTGAAATTTCAGGTACATATTTGAGCAGAAAAAATTTGTTCCGAATTTGTTTTCATAAAATTATGAACAATCTTTCCTAAAACTGGAATCATTATTTTGTAGATAATTTTATGCTTCTTTGTTTTAAAAATGATGCTACAAAATTCATGGGCATGATGCACTCATGAAAAGGTAATAATAAGATGATAAACGCACAATGTGAAAAATGAAATAATGCAAATTTTTGCTATCAAAGTGAAGAGAAAAATAAATAAAAAAAATAAAATAAAAACATTGGAAAGTTGATAGTTTCTTAGTTTGTTTTAGAAGAGTATATTTCAACGGTGATATTTCATGTTCTTAATGATTTTATGCACGAAACCTTATTTTGTTTATAAATGATGTTTTAAAAACGATTCTCATAGATTAGTTGCGTTAGTAATTTGAATGCTTCCACTCAACATCAAATGGTTCTCTTAATTATAAATAATAAGTATCTATGAAAGACATTCATCATTTAAAAATAATCTAACTACATTTTGAGTAGAAATTGTATTTCATATCTATCTTCTACGTTTCAATATTTTCAATTAATCAAATCAACTAGTATTTGACTATGATGTACCTATGATATTTGGCTGAAATGATAAAAAAATTTAAATGATTAATTATTCAAAGAAAGGCTTAGAATTAAAAAAAAACAGAAATATTTCAGCAAAGATCATTTGAAATATATTGAGTTTGCTTCTTTAAAGCGTTAAAAAAGAAATCTTATAAATATGGTTTTGATTATATTTAGAAGACCATCATTGTAATAAATTAGCCAATAAGTTAAAGAATTTATAAAAATGATAAAACGTATTTCTTTAAGAGTCTTCAGTATTTATTTTACAGCAATTTTTCTTCAAAATCGTACAATTTTTGAATATGTAAAAGCAGCATTATTTTATTAAATATTTAAATATCTCATGCTTTGCCTTTCAAAATGGCATTATATTTTCAATTTTTGATGAAATGTTTTGATGATTTCATTAAGAACAGTTTACTACATTTTTTTTTTGTCTTTTAATTTGTAATTTTCATAGTATTTGAAAATTCGGGGAAAATACTTATCCGCAATATGTTTTATAAATGTTTGAATATTTAAAATAACATTTGTAAAAAATAAAGAAATGTTTGAATATTGTAAGGTTTGAATGAGGTTTAATTTCTGTGCATCTGTACAATTAATATTATAAATGAGTTCAAACTGTTTTTATTAATATAGCGAAAAATTTTTGGCTGGAAATAAACTAAATTTTGCTAACATTCACGTTCTTTCTTTTTATATTTTTAAGCATTAGTACAATGAAAATTGGTAGTAAATCCTTCTCACCAATATGTTTTATAACTTTTAGAGTATTAAAAAACAAATCATTTGTAAAAAATAAATAAATGCGATCTTCGTATTTTTATCAGATTTGATTAAAATGTAATTTCAGTCTATCGGTAACAATTAAATTCTAAATGAGTTCGAACTATTTTTTATCAATATGGCCTAATGGATGAATATATCAATATGGCGAAGTATTTTTTATCAATTTTTTTTTGTTTGAAATAAACAAAATTTGTTCCAAGTCACGTTTTTTTTTTTTCTTTATTTTTATCAAAGCGTCAAAGGAAATTCACATAAGGAGAAGGCTCAGTTACCTTACTTTGACAATCTGTGCTTTGAATCTTATTAATAGGGGGAAAAATACATCTTACACAATTCGATTCTGAATACCACATGCAAGTCCAAACCCAAGATAAATGGATCGTCGTGATATATGCATCTCTTTCTCATTAAGGATCATTAGATATGTGATTCGGTGGTGTAATTCATAACATCAAGTAATTAACCGCAACATGTGCAGATAATAGAGTTAACGCAACAGCCAATTGATTAGGCAGGGTTAACTCTCAATCTTTGTCAATAACTCACTCTTTCTGGATCCCTTTCTGTTCATGGATTTCTTCCTAATTTAGAGAGAAAGTGCCATGCTTTCGAAGTGTCTATATTCACTCTGGAGAACGGAAAAGAGCCTTAATGGATCCGGATGTAGGATAGGATTTCCTCTCTTAGGAAGATCTCATTCTTCCGGATATGTAGTACTCATGAGGGATCTGTATATGTATCCGGTAGGAAAATTAGGAGCCGGATATGAGTTAAAACTCTGTTGAATAGTTGGGTTGATGAGTTTTACTTTTAGACAAATGAGTGTGAAATTGCAGATGAAATCGTTGGATGTTAGGGTATTACTTTATATGGTAAGTTGTTGTATCTTATGTGATTTTTGTTTTGGTAGTTGCTTTTTCAGTTTTAATTAAAACATTGTTTTAATACACATTGTTTTATACACTGATCCTCTTTGGTGATCAATTGATTCTTCAGGGATATCAGTTATATTTTAATTTGCTTAAATCTCTTAGAAATCATTTTATGCCTATTATTTCATCAGAGCGTCAATCATTAAAACAATATTATTTTAATAGCCTTATATATGTTATGTTATTAAATGCAGAGACCTTTCTAACGGGATCCAGCCCGATGACATTATAACGCCAATAGAAAATGAAATCTTTGCTCCGTCTCTTTACTAATATTTGAAGTATGGCAAAATTCCTTTTATTCTTCTTATAAACTACCAAATATTAAACATAATATTTCTCCTTTATTTTTCAAAAATAAGGACAAATCAGAGATTAAATATTGATGAAACAATGAACATAGTTTAGATTTCAGATCAAAAGTTTAATGTATTGTTCGAAATTAGGCAAAAAATATTTTTAAAACGTTGCATACATACAGAAATGATTTACAATACTACTAAATTCATATCTTTAAAAAGATTTTAACATTTTGCAAGAATGTAAAAATCACTTTTGTGCAATACTACTTTCGGAATTTATCGCAAAAAATATCAAAATTCAGATTTTTTATTTAATTAAAACTTTTACTAAAATATTCTAAAAACCGCTCTAGGGTGCGTATTCTCTATTTCTCTAAGGCATATATGTGTCAAATGTGATAGCTCTATGTTAAACAGTCTGGACATCAGAGAGTCAATATAGAAACACAGATACACACACACATTCCTCTTCATTGTAATTAATGAGTCGTCTTCGGAGACTTATATTTATAACTTTATTTCATTGTTTCCATGTTTTATTAAGTATTTGAGCAATAAAATTAAATTGGAGAATTAGTTAACAGTTCTTGCTCTATTTGTGTAATTAATCATAATGTAATAAAACAATTATGCATAAGTAATGATGATGATGCAATGTATTGTAATAAGATAATGCACTTCACACTTAAGCAACCATTTTTGTATTTGGTTTAATATCTAGTTAGGAAAATTGATATAATAATGAAAATGTATATAGAAAATCCTCTATTCAGATGAAATTTTCTGCTTCAGAGCAGAATACTATCCTAACTATGACAGCAGAACACGTACAAAGACCACCCACTGTAATTCTTTGAATTGTTTTGACAGACTTATTGTTATGGCTACGGTTCTTACAAAAAAAAAATGCATCACCATACATTTGAGGAATGTCAAGAGATACTAAATGAATGTTTTTTTTTTATTTACTCTAGACAGAAATTTATGGAATTACTTAACATATAACAGAATCCCCTTTATAGAATAAGAAAAATGAGCTATTAACATTATGAGGAATATTATAAATAATCTATTATGTCGCCCTTCAAATCTGAAATTAAAAATGTAATAAAAACTAAGAGTTGCAATATCTAAAAAAAATGCTCATATTTAATAAATTAATTTAAATCATGATTTCACTGTCTAATTTAGAAATTTTAATGAAATATCTTACCAAATATTATCTAAACATAATGTTTTGCACATAAAGTATCCTTATAAAACATGATATAAATCTATTTTTATATTGTACTAAAAATGAATTCAAAAATAATATAATTCCCGACTTTTGATTAAGTTTACAAGCATGTCATTAAATATAATGCAATTCCGTAAAAGTGTTTAAAAATTTAGATTTTTGACCATTTACAAATAGATTTTAAACCAAGCAATTATTGTATCCGTTTTATGTTTTAAGCCTTATTTTGGTAGAATTTCTAGCAATTAAAATAGTTTTGAAAGAGAACCATTTAAACAAATAGTAAAGTTAACATTGATATGAAAGTATTTGAAATGTGATAATTGGATAATTTTAAAATGTGTGATAAAAAAGAACTGAATTTTTTCTGGAGAAACATTTGTGAAAGAATTCTTTATAAAATAGGGACAACAGGTATAGTTCTTAGCATAGTTAAAAGTAACTAATATTTTTTCGTCTCTATAATAAGACTAGGAATATATTTATAAAAAACAATAAAGTTTTATATGGCAGTTCAATATGAAAAGTTGTAAAATACGTCTAAAAAGATAAAAAAGGCATCAATTTTTGTTCAATTATTTAATTTATCCTGTTCACTGACAGTAGTATAGGTAATATATAAATAATATAAGTTTATATATAACCGGATAACCGGACAATTAAATCATAATAATAAATTTTATGTTATATATATATGGATAATAGTGAAATGTTATTGGTTCCTCATTGAATTATATTATATTACATATGACTAGTAAGTATATTTTTAGATATTCTCTACTTTTTAAGCATAATATTTTCAAATATCATTGATTTTGCAGATCTGCTGAATTTCAAATTATTTGAAAACATCCCATATGCCTGATTTGTTTCCGATATTCTGAATTCCCAATATTTATTTTAATATTCGAAGGATTTATCATATTTATTTTCTTTTAAACTTCCCAAACATTTTTTTTTATTACATGTGGAGAAATGAGATACGTTGTGATGAGTATGCAATGAGAAAATATTGTAACCTAGAAAAATGTCCATGCTTCAGACTTCCCTTAAAAAAGAAATCTGGAATTATGTCTGCCTGCCTGAGAACGCAATGATTCAAAAAATGGTTAATGAACAAAATGGTCGAAATTTCGTTTGTGTTTATGATAGCTAATTTGTAGATTCTATGAAATTTTGAATGAAGACCATTCATAGAAGTTTATCTGTAAATAGCTGAATCCGATTATTGCAAAATAGAATAAGTTAGAAAAAAATGGTATAGAGATTCCACATCTGAATCGAATAAACTACATCAAATTTTGAAATAAATCCAACAAAGAATGGAACATCTGTTTGTCCGTAAATTCGCATGTATGCAAATGAGATAACTCCAAAATGCAATTATTAAGATAAAAGATTGTATGTAATCTTATTACTAAAATTAAAATTCAATGTTTAATTTTTGATATTAATCCATCAAAACAATAAAAAGACTTTCAAAAATCACACTTAACTTTCTTTCCTGCAGTACGAAATACATGTGAGGTACTCAGAAAATAAAAAGCTGAACACTTGAGCGTTCTCGATATTTTCCAAGTTTAGCGATCTATATCCGAAGGGAAAAGAGTAGAACGCATATTTATTAAGGAATATTCGATACAGTTTCAGAGACGTCACTCCAGCTAGATTTGATGAAAAATTCAGAATGTTAAAAATAATGTATATCATCTGAGCTAAGAGGTATGAGGCTTTTAAAGAGTGTAAATTATTGAGAGCTAAAACCATAAATTCTGCAAGTGCTAAGTGCGAAAATGTTGAGAATTTGCAAATGGACCTGCTTAAATATAATGTAGGAATTTCATACTGGAGATATTTCTAATATGTTTTTTTAACTACTTAGAAGATTATTAGTCATTTTCTTGATTACATAAATGTCGTTTCTTGATTACATAAATGTTTCTTGATTACATAAATGTCGATTATTATAAAATGTCGTTGATCACATTTTAATATCCTTCCTTGTCCTTGTCGACGATTTCTTTTTTCGTATTTACAGATTTTCCCAATCATAGTTTTTACATCCTAGAAAACTACTGCCTTTACTTCCAGCAGTTTTCATTCATAAATTTTATATATTTTTTCCTTTATTATGTGTTTTATTCTTGCTAGGTAACTATAAATAAAATTCCTATGATAAAAGTGATTTATCTAATATGAATTCTTAATTTTAAAACATTTAGTCCTCTTTCGATAAAATGTATGGTAACTAAAAAAAATCATTCAACCATAATTCAGTTTGTACATACATATTAATTTTTTTTAAATCATTGAATGCTTATATTTCGTTATTTACGATTTTTAAAGCAATGCCGTGATGATGATGCCAATTTGACGATCACCATCGTTGTTTAATCTGATTATATATGCATTTCTTATTCAATTTTAATCTGAGAAAAAAACCCAATTCCATATCAAACGATCAACTTCTAAAAACTTTTAAAATTGTTTAATTTTGTAACTTACAAAAATAGGAGATGTAATTGAAGACAGGGAAACAGAATCACAAATAATGAAATAGAAAATATATCTTCCATTCTAAAACTCAAAATTTTTTCAGAAATGTCAAGATGAATGACGCATGAATGTATATTGATATATTGCATGAATCAAAAATTAATTTATTTTTGAAGATATTCTAGATGTTTCTTTTAATATTAAATTGGATTTTCTTTTGTTTCCAGATGCAAATGAAAAAAGGGACAGAATAATTCGCTTCTTCGAAAATGGGAATGTCTATCATGTAAAGCTTAAACGTTCGCAATATTAATTTATTTGTTCACTGATATGTTCACCAAAATATAAATATTATTTATGTTTCGTACAAGGAAAAAATAAATTGAAATTCATTACAGGAAGCTTAATTTTATTATTGAAACGATTTTATTTTAAACTAGCCGCCTTTGGCGACCAGCCGGTTCGCCAATATTACCGCTCGCTACAATTTTCAATTAAATATTTTAAGTAACTGGTCTCTTAATAGATTCTCAAACAAAACAATTTTAATCTTCAAATTTTGATAGTCATACCAAAATTATACTGTTGTTTAGATCGTTTCGTTCAATTTACTCTATATATTTTGCTAATTTGTTGTCATTTCCGGTAAAACGTCAACTTTAATTTAAAGTGAAAATGATGAAATTGCAATTAATATAAAGATATTTTTTAATAAAACCAAGCGTTTTATTTTATTTATCATCTTTATTGTTATTTATTTATTACTATTATTATTGAATATGAGTATTGCAAACAGAATATCTCGGTATTTAAGTCTTATGTGAACTACAAAATATTTTTGATAATTTATGTAATATCTCAAAGAATAATTCAACAAAAATTTCTCAGATTTAGCATAAAATTCAGTTTTTAGTTTTGCTTTCAAAAGGATTGAAATGAAATCAATAATAATATTTTGTTCCTGTTTATAAATATATTTCAAAAATTATGAAGTCTAAATTTAATGCAGTAAGGTATCATATTCTGATAAATATTCTGGACACACCAAATTTTAAATAAATTAATTAATGTTTCTATTTTCCACGATCAACTAAGACTTATTTATGAAGTTTTGAATGTTAAAAATCTAGAAAAACTCAACATTTTCCTAATCTTAGGCCAATTATTCTTAGAAACCTGCGTGCTGATTGGCGTATTTTTTTTGAAACGATCGATGGAAAATCTAAAATTATCCTTTTTTTTTATTGAATAGTGATATTCAAATTTTCATAAATCAGTCAGTTTAAGTGATTGATTTATTTGATTGGAAATTAACTCTTTTTATTTAAAATATTAGTGTTTCAAGAGCATTTTGTTATTCGTGATTTCGACAGCAGAAGCTTTATGTAAAATCAAAAATTCGTTATTTATTAGAGCATTTATTGAATTAAGTTACATAAAATATAATCATTTTTCTATTTAAACCATTTTAGTAAATCTGTTGTTTTCGTGCGTCGACAAAAATAGAATGCAGACAAACTTATTATGAAACTAAATCTTATTACATTATAAATAATATTATCAAATTTACATCAACTTATTTTCATTCAAAATTCTAGCATCGTTTTTAAACAACAAATTAAAAGTTCCAAAAATATCACTGTTGCCAATCTGAATTTCACAACTATTTACAAAATAAAATTTATAATTATTAAAATAATCGTTTGCTACTTTTAAATAAAATATTTACGATTTATGTCGCAACAGATCTTTGTCTTACTAAAGGTTTACAAATTAGCTGTGTGGCCATGATTTGAATGGATATCTTGTTCATATTAAACAAAACTTGCCTTAAAATAAAACTTATTTATTGGATTAATAATATATAGAGTGTAAAAGATCATAAAATAATTTTTCTTGAATTTATTTTTTAGAAAAAATAATATTTCATATTTGTTTCATTTCCTACAGACACGTGACGAAAATTATATTTTTGCAGATTTCATTTCCAAAAAGATTTAATTTATTTTCAGTTAGAGCTTTAATCAATGTGATGGCAACACTTTGAAAAAAGCTATTTTTTTCTCCTGAATGCGAAACGTGCTTAATCCTCATTTTTATTTTTGACGAAAAAAATTATTGAAAAACATAGTTAAAATATTTATTTAAAAATTCATTAAAAATAGAAATTTAATTTTAAGATCAAAAAAGTAGTATCATTTAAAAGATAAATTTTTTATCTTTAACTTCATGTAAAAATCTTTTTTGTGCGGTAATATTTTCGGCAGTTATAGCAGAAACACGTCAAAATTTCGCTTAATTTTTAAATAAATAAAATTCTAATTAAAAATTCGAAAAAATAACCCCCAGGTGCACATTCCCGGCCTCCAAGGTATACACGTGCCTAATTTGGTAGCTGTAGGTTGAATGGTCTGGCCTGTAGAGCGCCAACACACACACACACACACACACACACACATTGAGCTTTATTATAAGTATAGATATAGATATAGATATAGATATTCCTAGGAAAGAAATGAATAACAGTTATTATTAAATAGATGGATTTTTATTATATATTTCACTAATTCTGGGAATCTAAATCGTTCCAATTCTAATTTCTATTAGTATATTCGGTTCTTTCTTGTAGTTATTAAAATTTTGAGTTAGAAAAGGATTCTTTTTTTAATTAAATCATTTTTTTGATTTATTATCTTTTAATTATGTTGTATGACGATAAGTAAATAATCTTACTTTATTAAATTTTTTACGATTTATGAATATGTTTTTAATTCTTTACCTTTTCTGGAATGCATAGAAAAATGAAAGGCAAGAAATATGATAGATTTCATTTGAAACTTTTTAAAACTTTTTAAAATTTAAAAGGCATGAATTAAAAATTAAATTGGTGACTATGTTTAAAGATTCGATATTTTGGGGGATTATGATGATTTTTATATTTAATATTCTTAATGTTCTTTATAAAACCATTTAAATTTTGTTTTTCAGTCTTTTTTTTTTGACAGTTGCATTGATGTATTTTTTAAAAATTGCGTTGATTTCTATGTTTGTGCTTACATACAGTTTAATGTTATTTTTTTATAGTTAGATACTGTTTTTTTTCAAATTCTTATCTTTATAGCATTTTCTTACGAAAAACCTCATAAATGGAAATCTAATGCATATTTTTGTTCAAATTTGGCGTAACAATTTCTCAATATGTTTTGTATCACCTGAATTAAAAAATAAGTAAGTTATGCATTTGTAAATATTTTATATTTGTTTTCAAGCTTTACAAAGGGGAATAATAGAAAATTTCATGTTATTTATCATTTGAAATGAATTGTTTGAAGAATCGATTGAAATACGGCTTAGTGTTTAGTTCAGGAATTTGAAAATGTTAAGGAAATTATTTCATAACCCACCAAATTAGATTTTCACTTTATACCTTTTTTAGCCGAAACCGGCTTATTTTTTCCGATTTTTAAAACCACTTTTGTCGCTAAACTGGTATTTGGTATTTTTTTTTTTTTTTTTTTTTTGCAAAAATTTAAAAATGTAATTATTTTAGAACGATTTTCAAAAAAATTATCCCAAACGTAGTCACACACCTGAAATATTTGCAAAATTAATCCTACATTTCGATTTGGTTTGGCTTGATTTTATGGCGCTTGGTCATACTACGGCAAGCTTATGGTTCTACATTTCGAAGGAATCGAATACGTTTGAGTATATTTTTTTAAGAAATGAAAATTTGATCATCCAAATGTCAATCAGAAATCATACTTCAAACAATCTTGTTTAAAAGCTGGTATCAAAATCATGTTAAGTGATCGAGTTTCAATATGAATCTTACTTATATTATTAGAAATTGAAACCAATTGATGCTGATATCCAACAATGTATATCTAGGTATTTCAAATTTCTTCACAGGGAATACAGCATACTATTTTTTTCACTTTGACAACTTTAAAAGAATATCTTGCATAAAAAATATTTTAGAATATGAAAAAGAAATTGAGCTTTAAATTTTAAACACCAGTATTATCTTCTGTGATTTGCTCAATATTACATATTTAAATATATTAAAATTTTCTAATCTTTTATTGGTTTAAATTAAAAACCAGTATCGTTCCATGAACTCTGTACTATACTTTGTATGTTCAGCATAAATTCTACCATTACAGAATGTACAAACCTAATTTAAGAATAAATGTAACCATCTATTCTACTTCCTTATTTAAATAGTGAAAAATATCAAAAAGTACAGTATCTTGAGTTAGTTAGATTAGTTAGTTAGTTTAACCTTCTGCAGAATCGTTAAATATAAGTGAAACTAAATACTTTTTTTTTCATAAGCACACCTGTAATAATAATTTGCATATTTAAAGATAAAACATAAGGCAATAGGTTAATCGTTATACCTCACATACGCATAAGAAAATCGAAATAAGAATTGATTCATTTCCTTTAAGTCTTGGTTACTTATTATCGCTTGAAAAGGAAAATGCTATCAATTATTTATCTCAGTTCTTTTAAGCACTACGAAATAATTATGTTAAATCAAAACAATTCCATGAAATAATTCAGAAATTTCAAAAATTGTGGTATCGTCTTATTTTTACCGTATTTCAAAATCAATTTCGTTCAATTTTAAAAGAGATATTAGCAATTCCAGTGAATTTGGTACCATTGGAAAGGAAAAAAAACTTAAATTATTAGATGTCATCAAAATATACCTTATAATATTATTTACTCATAAATCACTATAGAAAAACTTCATAAATTCGTTTAAGTAATTCAATATTTACACTTGAAAAGAATATAATATTCCATCTCTTGGTTTATAGAAATGTGGAAAGTATGGGTGAAATCAGTATTACCAGTTTTTTTGGTGGAGATGTGGAACATACATGTATTTATATTTAGAAAAATTGAATTAATCCTCTGTTTCTGCTAATTTAATGATTTTTTTTGTTTGTATGTATCATTTTCTTAGAGCTATTTGTAACAGAAAACATATTACATAACTACAATGGAATTTATTCATATTAAAATATTTGTATTTAATTTCATGTCATACAAACGTAGTTTAAATGAAATAATAAGTAATGAACAATCCAAAGACAATATAACACATTTTTATAAGCATTTTGTGCACTTTATCTCATTTTTAAATTAAAATAAATTGCCAAATTCATATTGAAATAACTTAGATCAATGGCGATCTCTAATTCTTTTATAAATAATATCCCAATGAAAAGTAAGAATCTTAACAAACACCTTCGAAATGATATAGAAAAGTTTCTAATTTGAAGATCTTAGCCTCTCACTTGTTATTTGGATATACCTTTCTGACTTCTATAAAGTCAGCTAACAGCCATATGAGTACGACCATCTAAATGGCGGAATATTTTTTATCCACTGGAATCAGCAACTGATGAAATTAATTCAATCCCGGATTGCTTAATTACTCCAAGAGAACGTGTGATTAGATTGGTAATCTTTAATTTCACCTTTATCCTTACAGGAGCAGACAGGCTCCAAAGTTAAATGTAAGGTTAATTGGAGACGAAATCAATACCCTGCCTTCTTAAGAAGCTTCTTAAGTTTCAGGAGAGGATGAACTCATTAGTCAAGGCTGGAAGAACGAAAACTAAAACTTGATATTTGCTGAAACTTTCAAGATGAATTCCTGCTCGGTAATTATGGTAGCCAGCTTTTATTTATGCGCTCAGAGTTATAGACCCGAGCAGTTTCCGACATCTTGTATGAATAATCGTTTAAGTTCAGTATTTCGTGAGGGATATTGTGAGGAACCTAGTTTACTTGAATGACTATATTTAAAGATGACAAAACTTCTTGATTATTATTAAATTAATCATTTTTGGTTTAATTTAGATGGTTTCATTAAAGAATTTTCATATTATAGAAATATAAATCCTATTCTGTTGTAAAATCGCAAAACATTTAAAAACCTTGAGATAAGTATTCGATAGCAGGCTTTTTACGAATGATATATTTTTACATTATGTTCGTTTTAATATGGTTTAATCCAAAAATAAGCCAGTTTAATCATTGATATGACTTTATTTATTTGTGTAAATCTAGCACTTTCAAAGTAGAATTTTTGTCTTCTTTATACTAGCTATTTTTGTTATTCTTCTTTTAAATTTATTTTGTACTAATTTTCTTTTTTTTTTCCTTCAGATCCTTACAATTAAGAACCGCTGATAATTTTACTAAATTTTATTAATTGAAAATTTATGCATAAATATCGTCACATTCTTTTAAATATTGTTTGAAATTTAGTTTTCCCTTGTTTGTTCCCTATTGATTTTTCTGAAATTGTATTTCCCTGTTTGTTCCAAGCTACTGCATTCCTTAAAGAAACGTTTCCAAGCATGCTCTATGCACTAAAGTTATTAAATTTAAAATGGCATGATTTAAATGTAT
Source organism: Argiope aurantia (assembly GCA_026543865.1). Taxonomy (NCBI): domain Eukaryota; kingdom Metazoa; phylum Arthropoda; class Arachnida; order Araneae; family Araneidae; genus Argiope; species Argiope aurantia. The sequence goes on from JAPMOR010057840.1 coordinate 25,939, forward strand.
TTAATTATTGTGTACGTTCATGCTAAAAATCTACAGGAGAAAAAAATGTAAAATAGATCAAGTTATATTTTACCAACATATTAAGTCTTATTATAATAAGAACCTGATTGTTATGCATTATATTTTAACATACCTCAACCATATAACAAAAACCTCAATTGGGCGAAAGTGAAATCAAGTAAAAATATTTTAAAAATATTTTGGTTGATTTTAAAAAGTAAACAAAAAAGTATTTTACAGTAAGTTATGAAAAAAAAATCCTGCCAAATGGCTTTTTTTTTAAAACAAGATGCCGTGAGTATTATATGTCAAGTTAATTTTTCGTGACAATAAATAATCATAATAATAATTTAATAGTTTTATTAGTTTGCATCAAACACAAAAATCTATGAAAAACGAAATGATATCTATGAAAATTAAAGTTAAATTAAAGTTATCAATCAATATAGACATACATATATTTGAAAAGTGTATAGTTCAAGTAGAAGATACATTTAATAAATGAGAGTTTGCGTATTAATTTTATATGATTTACGTTTAGTATTATAGCATAAACCAAAAAAATAATAAATGCAATGTATTTTAAATTTTTACAATTATCTCACGCTTTTATCAATCAACATTGTTTTTCTCCTTCGCTTTTATCCATATGAAATACTTTGAAATCGGATTCTGCATGGCTGTAATTTTATATAAATCATTCATTTTTTGATTTCTGCACAAAATAAAATCATGAATACCGCATGTCTATTGTTAGGAAGGATATTATCCATATACAGCATAATCAAAAAATTGAAACTTAAACCATCGTCCTGGACAATTTCATCATGAAACAAAAGCTCATAGTGCAGAAACAACTACACCACAAACACAGAATGCCAAGCAAATTTTACGATTTGTCTATTCAGACGCATCGTTCATAATACAAAGATCATTCTGTATTTATGAGGTAGTTTTCTCTGCATCCTAAAATAAACATTATCTGTAGCGAGATCTGGTAGTACTTGTGCATTATAGCGACTTCTAGCATGAACGAAGGCAGTTTGTCGTTAAATAATGCAGCTTTCGTGTTTAGGTGGTTGTCTGGGATTAGGAAATATTCTTTGACGGACATTCGAGCGCCTGAGATGGGATGTTCGAAGGAAAAAAAATCTTGATGGTCGTTTCTGCCAGTTATCCTCATCTGAAGGATTTTCCGTAGAGTACATTTAGGAGCACAAAGTTTTGATAAATGAACAAATTTAGTTTTTAGAGAAGCAACGCTAAGAGACATTAAAGTTCTTTAATCTAAGTTAAATATTTTATTCGTATCTCTCTATGATGGACTGTATAAGTGAAGATATTAGTTATATCTACACTTATACAGTGATATATTAGTTAAGCTCAAAAAGGATGTAAGAATTTAGATTATCGAGTGTATATAGTGTGCAGGTTGGAATACATTATATCGAGTTTATAAAATTATAAGTGGATGAGTGTATTTTGAAATATGTAATTCAAAATTTATCAATAATTTTATATTTAACACCATATTTCAAACATAACACAAAATATTCTCGGATTGTCAATGGCAATATGCATCTATTTTATAGATTACTAATTTATAAAGGAAAAATAATTTTTTGATAATTAATACGTATTTAAATTTTTCAACCCTCTTCTTCCAACTTGAAAGCAGAGGATTAAAATAGCCATTCACAGAACTATGAATGGCCTGTTGTGATTTCTACTTTGGAATGGATTACTTTGTTTTGATTTAAAATATATATATAAAAAATAATATGGAACGAAGATATAATTGTTTTTCTGAGCAGTATAAAAGTTTATTTTGAAAAAAATAATGGTAAAGAGTCAAATTTTAAATCCTTTTTTCATTATAAAAATAACCAAAAGAAATTTTCTGGTATATACTCCATGAGAGATCTTATCAGCCATCTATTACAGTATGCCTGATCATAGACAGATAGATTTAATTCCAAAAATAGGCTAATTCGACTCAGAATGGGCTGAAATATAAAGATTCGTTAAAATCCCGATTTCGAATTTTTTGGCATATATTTCGTATACGAGAAAATGAAAAGTCAGTCGAAGAAAATCAATTGTAAATATTTGTTAAATTTGTTGGACAAATAACTACAAAATCAACTCTTTTAGCATCATTTTTAATAATCAATTATTTATCTTGATAAAACTAAATCATGGCACGCATTTAAGCACTTTTTATTATTTCAACTAATCGCTATTTCAAAACTTTTGTAAAACAAATATATTTTAAATATATATTTAAGTTTTTTTTTTTAATCTTAATGGTTACGAATTATTTTGTATTATTATGTTTGAGATGCACTCCATCATTTTACTGTAATTTCGATAATAATTAGGAAATAATGGTTTGTAACTGATATTTATTGAATAAACTAGCTGACCCGGCATACGTTGTTCTGCCTTATAAATTATTTCTATTGAATATTTTGGTTGTTAACGAATGTATTGTAAGTGTGTAGGGGATCTATGACAGAAAGAGGAATGGAGCACTGTAGACGATGATCGTTGATAAAAACGAAAAGGCACCAACCATTCATTTTCTCAATACAATGTATTTCATTAATTTAGCGAACATATATATTGCTTGATCTCTTAAAAGTTAAACGTAAAGTGAAAAAAGTAATATATGTTTTGTACTAAAATATAAAAATGAAATAAAGAAAATCAATATTCATTTCCAAGAGCAATTGAGTGTACGATAATTTTTGTCAGTACGTCTTTAGCCAACGCAAATAAGCTCGATAGGTTGCCCACGCGAGAACATTCCACGTGTGAAAAACATGGTGTGCCCAAATCTAAGCCACAAACAGACATCGTTTGGCCTTGCGACTTATTGATTGTCACTGCGAATGCGAATCTAATAGGAAATTGAAAGCGTTCGAATTCGATCGTCACGTCTGTGAGAATCACTGGAATTCGTGGCAGCAAAACATTTTCGGCTCGGAATTTACCATTCAAAATGGTAATTTCGATAACGTTTTTCATCAATTTTTTAATGACCAAGCGTGTCAATGCGCAGCCATGGTGGGTTCAAATTCCTAAGTAAAATAACCGGAGATCCAACTTTCAGTCGTAGAAGGAGTGGTGACATGACTGGCAAATTCAGTGAGTTCAAAAACTCTGTTGGATAATTTACAGCTTCGTTAGCATCGCAAACTGTATCGATCAATTTGTATGATACCAAGTCGCCTGGCAACGACTGCTGTATCTTAAAGTTTAAATCTTCGACGTCCACATTTTTTGCGGCCAAAATGGTTCTTTCTGCCAGCCATGCATGATTTATGTATTATGTGCGCACATCGGGAAATATGCGGTCAATGAGAGGATTTTTCAAATCAACGATAAAGCAGAAATTAGTGGGCAATTTTTTGCATCCAGTATTTTCATAGACAGCAACTTTTCCATCACCGATATCTAACAATCGGTCCGAGAATGTGTCAGCAGATGGATCTTGTAGCATTTGGACGCACGTGCTTATTTTTAGCTGGACCTTTTCAACATTATGTCACAGTGGCGATGATTTCAAGCAAGCGTTGATCTCCTCATCGTGCGGTGAACGTGGATATGAACACCCTAATTACCTAGCGTTATGAAATATAATTTACGACCTATTCTCATGCGTACCAAATACACATAAAAAATTTCATGAAAATCGGTCGAGCCGTTTCGGAGGAGTACGAACACAAACACCGTGACATGAGACTTTTAAATGATATCTAACTGATATCATTGAAAAAAGGCAAATGAACTAATATATTTCAATATCAATTCTAACTGAAAACGTATTTGCTTATACAGATTCTAATACATAATCACGTGAATTGAATATTTACATAACGTTACAGCATAAATTCACTAAAACCGTACAAACAAATAGTTCAAATTCAAGTAAAAATTATTCAAAATCCTAACAATCTTATTTAATATTCGTCCAATAAGTTATAATATATATTTCTACCACTGTCTTAATCTGATGAAATTTTCAAAATACTTAGGATAATAATAATAATAAAAATATTAAAAAAGAGGTGTTTTGCGGAGGACCGTTTTAAATGAATGCTTTTCTAAGAGTGAAATAATATGTGAAATGTCTAATTAATTTTCATTGCAACGGCAACTGGATACAAGCTGTTAAATTTCCGATTCCAACATTCATTCTGAACTTTAATTCACACATAAAGTCAAAAATTGGTTGTATAAACTATGTAGCCTTTAAATTACATTAAATTGAGTCGCTGAGTATAGATGCTATCGTTAATGAAACGCCGTATACTCTGGTGTAGTACTTAAATACTTCTTAAGTAGAACGGATTTCGTATTAAAATAGTAACACTTTGTTCAAACTAGTTCAAAGCAACCATTACCGGTTTAGCTTAAACATGGGTGAGAAAATTTCCCTCGAGGAATATGGATCGTTTTAAACTGAATTAGTCTTTTCTCCCTTTCTAGATCTTGAGAGGCTACTTCTTATTTCTGAGCTAAACTGGAAAGAGAAATCTTTAACATAAATACCTCGCCATCTAAATACCATACCTTGAACATCTTAATAGACTAAGAATGGCACTCAGTTATATTCAAGAAGATACTTAACATTTTCCTTCCAAGGACATTAGTCAAACTTCATTGTATTTATTGTCAGCGCCCTTTGAAAGAAAGTTGGTAAAGTGGATGAAATTCATTCCTAAAATTCATTGCAAAAATCATAACTTGTCTCTTTGGAAACTCTTATCATAATGTGTTCAAATTCGTACAAAAACGTATGGTTAATCATCTTAGTTCACAAGATGTTTAACATTATATATAAATTTCATACATTTTGAGATGACATATTTCTTTAATTTTATTCTTAATATTATTCTTCCAAAATTATTTGTTTATTCATTTATAATTTAACTATAAAGATTAAAATATCAATTAAATAAGATAAGCATATATTATATTTCAAAGAGCATATGATGTACATCAATACACATTTTGGAAATTCATATTTTATTTGTGGGTTTGAATTTTCAAAACAGAGTTGATAACCAAATGCAAATTAATCATACAACTTTTTTCTCTGTATTTTTTATTATTATTCTAGGCATGAGTGCATTAGGATATATTTTATAGAAAATAGTAAATCTTGTTACATTCTGAAATGTGCATGGAAATAAGTATTAGCCCAATTTTTAGATAGACGATTAGCATTTTTTAATGGTATGGATATCGTTTTTTGTTTAGATATGTTGTTTAGATAAAATAACGAGCTTAATATCAAAAACTCATTTCTGTTAAGAAATTTTATTGCGGCAATATAATTGTATTAAACTTTTCTTCCTGAGTAAGGCAATCAAGATATGTCTGAAAAGCATTATTGTATTGGAAAACTAAAAAATATCTATTATCTATTTACATAAATTCATCAGCAGACTTCGAAATTTAATATTTTTAAATACCTTAAATATATACATAGAAGGTTAAATATAAAATTATGATAAGATTTTTTTTCTAAGTACTGTATTCTTTTTTTCTGTCATGAATTCATGAAAGAGAGAATCGATCGATAATCGATAACTTGGATTACCAATGATATTTATCTGAACAAAATACTTGCTACATTAAGGAGGGAAAAAAATTAAGATATCACAGTTTTAAACAACTTGATGAATGAATTTTTATAATGAAATTTATAATATTTGTTGCTATTGGAAGATTATTTTGTTCAGGGTGCATTTATATTTTATTTCATTTTTTTAATATACGTATTCCCATTTATAAATGAATAATACAAGATTATTGCTGTTTAATATATTCAAAAAAGATATATTTTTTATAAAAATGGCAACATGTTTGAATTGAAGCTTAAAATTATTTTATTTTGCCATAATTTTATATTTTCTTCACAGAGAAAGTCACAAAATATTTTTATTGGAAACTCTGGCAAGGAAGTTTTTCAATAAACATAAAATGATAATATTTGAGTAGTAAATGTACAATTTCTGATGAGATTTTGAGAATTTTTGAGAAATTTATTTAAAAGAATAATATTATCATCTGAAATTCCAAGCCATAAAAAACAAACATGATTTTGTGTATTTGAAAGTCACAAACTTAAATGCCATTAACTTGAAAAAAAACCCCAAAATTTAACGCATTTCTCCTGGATTGGTTCCTAAAATTTGCAATTTCACTCGGTAAAATCGACGTGCTGCTTTTTGAATCACATTAGTTATTTATTCCATTATTCGTTCCACCAATTCATGAAAACACTAAAATTACGCTTCATAAAACATCTCGATTCAAAATTGTACTTCCCTGTATAGAAACAATACTCCTTCAAAGTTCGACAAAAACAACCTTCATCACAACATCTAACAGACAACCGTAAAATGGTTCAAATATTCATTGATATTTTCTAGGAGTTTTTGATAAATCTGACATGTTATGGTTTTACTGCGCAATAGAATGTCAGTATACTGTAAGGCATAAAAACTAATACAGTACCCAGTGGGAATACAGCCACTTGCATTCGAAGAGATATAAATGGTTTCCCCATTAAAAGAGAAGGTGTCAAATCACTCTTTTTTACGGAAGAGAAGTAATCGAGCATCTGTCATTCTTTGAACATAGCTAGTGGTATTCGTTCTTTATACGTAGCGTCTGCTCTGATATGTAATAATAAGTCTCTGATATTGCCTCTCAAGCTGGTGTTCGAGATCTGGCATATAAAAGTATCTGTATCTTCATTATAGTTTCTCTTGCTATGTGTTTAATTATGGTAATCAATTTCATTTTATTCATATATTCCTCTAGAAAAATTGCATATCAGTTATTATATAAGTTATTATTGAAATTGAAAAATTAATTGCAAGTTTAATGCACTTCAGGAAAATTGAGTACAGATTCAATATATGAAATTATCTTTGCATCGTCTATAATTGTGTTTATATCATTGACTAAATTTCATTTTATATTGAAAATAATTTAATATGTGTTGCTATATTGCTGCTTACTTGACAATATTTTTTATTCTGATATTTAATATAACATAGAAATAAATTGATTTGTTAGGGAATTCTTAATTATTGACCATTTTACTATAATATTTGCAATAAATGCAATATTCGATAGAAAACTGATTAATACTTTTCATTCTAAAATGATTTTTAAGATAATATTTATTATTTCAAGCAGAGTAACATATTTTTCAGAATTAATTTATATGTATTAATTGTCATGTATTAATTTCTTGAATGTGTCATTCAATAATTAGAAAAAAATATTATATAAATTATAATTACTCTGGTTTGAAGATATGTGCACCATTTAATTTAAATATATCATCCTTATTACAAAAATATAATTTTTTAAACAATTCTTTGGAGATTTTAGTATATATCTGAAAAATTTACATGTCAAAACAGTTTCTTAGTATTTTTTGCCATTTTGCCTAGAAGGCTATTTCTTCCTCGAAAAATTCTATTCTATATATATATATATATATATATATATAACGCTAACGTAGATGGCATAGAAATTGCTCTTATTATCTATTGTCAACAAATGATGCTTTTCAGAATAATAATCTGAATGGTTTACCTATTGAAATATCTATCATTTATTCCAGCTATCATAAAGAAAATGCTTTTAAGCAATGCGATAAAATCGAATTTCTTTGTATAAACATGAACATTACTTTTTTAATTTCAAATACGAGTCTCAAACGTGTGTAAGAAACATCTCGAATCTTCTTGGGGAAAAACAACTTCTAGAGAAAAAAAAAAATCCTGAAAACTTAAAATGTATGAAACAAAAACGAGAATAATTGAATAAGAATTTCAATATTTAATTCTGCTTTTATAATTCCTAAATATTTAAGCCTGAGAAATGCGCTTAAATTTACATTTATGCATAATCCTGGATACGTATTCCCCTTTTCAATTATACTACTTTCAGAATCCACTATATTTTCTATTTGGTTTTTCTTTCAGATTTTTAATGATATATATTAAAAAGCAATATGTATTTTTAAGAAATCGTTCATGAATAGAACAGAAAAAAATCAAAACCAATTCGATTTTTTTTCGTTTTAAATGTTTTTTGGATACGTAAGAAAAGTTGAAATTGAATTTGATCAAGAAATACCTCTTTTATATCTGTCACATATCCATGGAATCCTCGAAAATATGTACAGTATTGTATATACCAATTTACAACTTCAAGCTATATTACTCTATTCCGCAAATGAATTTTGAACATCAATAACGTAAGCACCATTCCCAGAAGCAAGTATAGCTCTAAAGCAATAAAAAATGGAACCAATATTTATTACATAAAATGAACGTATATGAAACATGTAATTTATATACTTAATCATATTTCATTCGTGAATGTAGTAAAATATGAAGTGCCAATATAGTATTTAACAATTTTAGAACCCTAAGTGGAAAAGCATAAACTCTCAGCAAGCTTTGCAGGTCCAGTATGCGTGCTTGAAAAATTTCTGAATACATGGTCGGGACTTAAATTAAGGATAGCGGAGTTAGAAAGGGATGAAAAATCATCTTTAAACGTTTACTGCTATTTTAATAACATCGTAAAAATGGCGTGCTCCAAGTCGTAAAACTTTACGAACTCAGATCAAATGTCTAAAATGAATAAGAGGTTGAATCAATATTGTTTACGGAATTTTACATTGGATTGGATTGTAAAATAGCAGATTTATTTGCTGTGTAAATAAAAGTGGGATTGTTGTTATTTTTAACAATGTCTTTTGTTGATCGAGTTTGATACTCCTAAGATCAATAGTACGTTAAAATTCGCTTTTATGGCAAATATATTAACATTTTTATGTAAAGTTTTTGAGCAGTTTTGCTTATGAAGCCTTTGATTTTTCTTTTAAATTCACTCTTTGGGAACTGCTTTTACATCTCTACTTATAATAAAGCTCAATGTGTGTGTGTGTGTGTGTTGCCGCTCTACAGGCCAGACCATTCACCCTAGAGCTACCAAATTTGGCACGTGGATACCTTGGAGGCCGGGAATGTGCACCTGGGGGTTATTTTTTTCGAATTTTTAATTAGAATTTTATTTATTTAAAAATTAAGATAAATTTTGGCGTGTTTCTGCTATAACTTCCGAAAATATTACCGCACAAAAAAGATTTTTACATCATGTTAAAGATCAAACATTTATCTTTTAAATGCTACCAATGTTTTAACCTTAAAATTAAATTTCTGTTTTTAATGAATTTTTAAATAAATATTTTAATTCTATTTTTCAACAATTTCTTTCGTACAAAATAAAAATAAACGTTTCGCATTCATGGGGAAAAGTAGCTTTTTTCAAAGTGTTGCCATCACATTGATTAAAGCACCAATTAAAAATAAATTAAATCTTTTTGGAAATAAAATCTGAAAAAATAAAATTTTCGGCGCGTGTCTGTAGGAAATGAAACAAATATGAAATATTATTTTTTCTAAAAAATAAATTCAAGAAAAATTATTTTATGATCTTTTGCACTCTCTATATTATTAATCCAATAAATAAGTTTTATTTTAAGGCAAGTTTTGTTTAATATGAGCAGGATATCCAATCAAATCAGGGCCACACAGCTAATTTGTAAACCTTTAGTAAGACACAGATCTGTTGCGACATAAATCGAAAATATTTTATTTAAAAGTATCAAACGATTATTTTAATAATTATAAATTTTATTTTGTAAACAGTTTCGAAATTCAGATTGGCAACAGTGATATTTTTGGAACTTTTAATTTGTTGTTTAAAAACGATGCTAGAATTTTGAATGAAAATAAGTTGATGTAAATTTGATAATATTATCTATAATGCAATAAGATTTAGCTTCATAATAAGTTTGTCTGCATTCTATTTTTTTGACGCACGAACACAACAGATATACTAAAATGGTTTAAATAGAAAATGATTATATTTTATGTAATTTAATTCAATAAATGCTCTAATAAAAAACGAATTTTTGATTTTACATAAAGCTTCTGCTGTGGAAATCACGAATAACAAAATGTTCTTGAAACACTAATATTTTAAATAAAAAGAGTTAATTTCCAATCAACTAAATCAATCACTTAAACTGACTGATTTATGAAAATTTGAATATCACTATTCAATAAAAAAAGGATAATTTTAGATTTTCCATCGATCGTTTCAAAGAAAATACGCCAATCAGCGCGCGCAGGTTTCTCAAGATTAATTGGCGTAATATTATGAAAATGTTGCGTTCTGAATGTGAATTTCTAACTGTGGTGTGTCTGAATATTAAAATAGAACATCAGCTACATGCACTTAGAAGTCTTTGTCTTTCAGGAGCATCTGTTCAGATATCTTTGAAAGTGAGAATAGAAAACTATGAATGTAACATAGAAGAAATATCAACTTGGGAACCAATTATATTATATATTATCACGTTAATAAAGGTATTAAATAGTGAATAATTAATTTGAAAGAGTTATTTCTGAAAGAACATTTACTATGTGTGGTATAATTTTTAAAATTTAATTTTTTATTAAATATGTACGATATCGCATGATATTTTTAATAAAAAATATTATAAACTTATCATTTTAATATTTATACTTTCTGTATAATATTACAGTGGCCTGATAATAACTAAAAATTATTTTAGTGATTATGATTTTGTAAATTGATTATTTGTAAATAATCAAATGGATAATTTTTAATATAATTATCTTTTCAAATATTAAATCGAAAGATATTTGAATTCTTTGATTTTGGGATTTGCTAATTTTATTCGCAAAATTGTTAGTTATAATATTAGTCTTTGTAATATAGAAGTACAAGCTGTTTCGCTAGGAATATTGATTGTCTTCAGTTCTGAAGAAACCTCTTATTCATATCCTGATATTTACGATTTCCTCGGTAAAGCATTTTTAAACATAAAAAAAATTTTAAGTGGTGATCATTTAGTAGAATCTCTTGAACTTGTTCTATTTATTTGGTTTATAATACAATTATCACAATATTTTTAAAATTGCTGTATTCTTTTTCTGGAAATGCAATCAACTTTTTGATTTTTTTATAAAACAAGCCAAATTTATTCTTCTTAACCTTCAAATTTGTGGAAAAAATCGCGCTATAATTTGAGGAAAAATGTAAAGAATTTGAGTTTTATTAACAAAATAAAAAGCATTGCTTAAATTATGGAAATGTATTTAAAAAATATAAACAGGGAGTTAACTTTCCAAAACTATCTGCATTCTCTCTTATGGAAGTATTATACATATCTTCCCGCATGAAATTTTGAGCTTAGACCAGGCCATGAATATCTTGTATGCCACAGGCCAACAATAGTTAAAAAAAATATTAATATATACTGAGCATTTATACTGAATATTTCTAAGCAATTTTATTAAATCTTTAGCGCGTATAAATATTTTGGACGTAATTTTTTGCCGACCGGTTAAAACCAAGTATTGACCGGATACTATAGTAATCACACTATAGCATATCGATATTTCTTTGCTTCTGCATTATTGTGTGTTACAGACATGCAAAAATTGAAATCGGAAGATGGTCAACCCTTTTTCAGATTTAGTTGAAATATGATAATAATCTATACCATAATATAATAATAATCTATGTGAAACTTGTGTAACAAATTTTATTTACTTAGGTCTTTATGTTTTGTAATTATATTATTCCTCTGAATGGATTTCATTCAAAATTTGAATAAAAATATGCAAATTAGATTGCATAAGTATGTATGCCGAATTTGTCCATGTTGCTCGAAAGGATTTGAGTTCATAGACAGATAAATACACTGATTAAAAAATGCATTTTTCAAACTTAGGCAAGTCAAAAATGTGTGGACACATCAACATCTCAAGATCGAATTTTTTGATGATTATAATGCTTTCTTTTCACTTTATATACGAGAAAATAAAATAAGAAATTGCAAGATAAATACATTGACGATTAAAAAAGAAATATTTTTGAATTAAATTAGTGAACAATAATATTCGTGGTACGATCTCAAGGAAACAGAAAATCAAATTTAATTTTTATACATTACATAATACTTAAAAAAAAATAGAAAAAAGTGTTTCAGGGTACACATTCTCTACCTGCAACGAATATTTGCGTAGATTTTATATGATCTTTGTTAAATGGTCTGATGGTTTGTTACACAACAGCCAGACGGTCATACATACACCTATACACTCGATATCCTTTATTAATAGAGATTGTAATTAAATTTTTGATTACTAAATTAATATTGTATTCGTAATAAAATGTAGGTCCGCGGTGTTCTGGTGGTAGGATCTCGGGTCATGAACCGTAGGTTTTCGAGTTCGAAACCCGATTCCACAAAAGAACCGTCGTGTAAGGGGAACGGTTGCACGTTAAATCAAAGAGTGCCAAACACCCTCCCACTGGTGTGGTATGTTGTGGAGAGGGGGGTGCCAGCTCAGGTGTTGTTCTTGTCATCTGATCGCGGTTCAAAATTACGAGGTCCGCCCCAAAATAGCTCTAGTGTTGCTTTACAACCGGAATTTAATATAACTAAACTAAACTAAACCTAATAAAATGTAATAAGTAAGTGGTGCAGATTTTATATATTTATGTACTTAAATAAATAAGCATATCTTGTAATTGTCAGGATTCTCAGTCATCCTTTCAATATCACAACATTGTTTTACTGTTGTGCTTATTTATACTTTTAACTCTTTGTTAAGCAATCCTTGTTTAATAATTGCGGCTACATGTTTATAATATTTTAAATCAAGATTTTAGATAAAACCAATTTTGTGAAATAACTTTTGACCACGTCACTTCAGAAATTTAATATCTATAAATATTTTGAATGTTAAACTTCTTATCCTAAGTAAGATGTATATTGAATATTTTCCTATATTGCATTTGCCAAAGATAATAAAACTTCAGCAATACAACAATCAATAGCAATAATTACCACACATGATAATTTATGCAGAAGAAAGTTTGTCTTTGATTCTTTTTTATCCCGTAAATAATCGGAATAAAACATTTTTTTCTATTAATAGATATAGTCAAGAAAATACTTTTACCGTAATTAAATTGAATGCACCTCTAAAATCAATAGCTACTGCACATTTCTATTTATATTTCAAAGAAGAAAAAATTTGATTGGAATTAAACACCAATTAACATGCTTTGTTTATTGTCAAGTCTTCTCCTTAACATAAATGCCTCTGTTTTTAAGTTTATTTCTTAATCTTTCTCTTTTTTTATTGTATCATTTGTTGAAAGAATGTATTCCAGAACTGAAAAAAGCGCTGCTTAGAGGTTGCATTCTTCTTGTTTCCGTTGATACAGTTTCTTCGTTAAAAAACGGAAAAAAATATTAAAACCTTCCGAAGACAGACCAATAAAAAAAATACAAATGGCAGAGTCTGTTGTAATTAAGTTTGCACTTGATCTAGGAGAAAAATGGTAAATAAAAATTTCTGTCAAATGTGATATCAGAATACTTAGCTCGTATGTTTTTCTTCAGGGCTTTAAAAAAGAAATTCATTTTCTTTTACTCTTATCCTAATTTCTCGAAAATATTTTTCAAAATTGAATTATCGAAATTATTTTTAGAATTGAATATTCTTTCTTCTTTACTTAGTGCATTAATTAAAGTGATATATATATATATATATATATATATATATATATAAATACAAAGGATTAAATATATTTGTAAAACTACTAATTATTTAGAAATCAAATGAATAAATACTCTTCACATACATACAAGCTAATTTAATTATATTCTAAGCTTGATGAAATCACATATTCTAAGCTTGAAGGAAAATGTTTCTTATGCTTTACCAATTACTTCAAATATTTGCGGTGTTCAACTGATTGTATTAAATTCGTTATGAATTGAATATAAAGTAACATTCCTTGATGAAATGCATAGAAATATTTTAGGAATTTCAGGGCACTAAACGGATTTTAGTTATTATTATATTCAGAAATTATAATCTTTTGCTAAGAAAATTTAAAAAAGAAGTTCAAAATGAATGGCCTGGTCTTCTTCATTTACTAGATACTAGCTGGATTTTAAAGCTCAATTTTATCCGAAATAGAAAATAGATGCTTAAATCTTTTCTTATGCAAAATATAGAAGCTGGATCGGTGCTAAATTTTATACGTATACTCACATGAGTACGCATAAAAATTCTTCAGTACACATTACATACTCCCCTTAGTATGCCACAAAAGAAAAAAATAGTTCTTCCTTTGATAAATTAAGCTCAAATGTCATAAACCAATATTAATTTACTTAAAATTGAAAATATTTGGAATACTTCTGCCTATGTAACAGATGCTTGAATTTTTTTTTTATTAAACTTCGATTATAACACTAATCCTGTCATATCGAACAGACCTTTTTCACTATGAGAGTGAAAAGGAACCATGGCACTGGAATTCAATTCACCAATATCAAAGTTTCAACAATATTCTGAATAAAATATTTTCTTTAAGTAAATTAATCTTCACATCATATTCCGGGAGCTTACTGTTTCACATATAATCTACTTTGTGTAGTTGGTTATATAGTGATGAATTATATTTTTAATGCCGTCTTAATTTAGTTTTTTTTTTCGTTTATATTTCCAATAACTTATTCCGCAGTGGGTTCAATGGGGTAACTTGGTATCTTCTCTACCCATTCCACTGACAGGGAATTGGTGAGATTCCTATTCGGGGGAAGGGTTAATGCTGTAATGAAAAGAAGGAGGATAATCTCTTTTGCAGAAATAACAACATTACTTAAAAGATTTCAACACATAAAAGTCTGATTGCTATTATAAATTTTAAAATATCTATGTATCTTGAATATATTTTAACTTTTGTAATGAAATATGCCATTATAATAAATAGTTTTCGGACACATGAATAAATTGCGAAATTTAATAGTTTGAAGAGTAACACACGAATTGTTAAATCTTGTTGTAGTATGTAAAATTATATGTAAATGAAAATTTATTTAATGCAATGTTATATTGACTAAATAAGTTTAAGTATCTTCAAGTTTATGCAAATTAGCAATACACACCGTAGCTCCATTTGCAATATATCAGCTAAATTAGAACAAATTTACGTCTTCTGAAATTAAACTAATATATTTAGGAAAGTAATTTAATAAAATTTGGTTAAGATCCAACTTTAAATTAAGAAACAGAAAGTGCCTAAGTTTATCTTGTTTAACATAGAACATTATGAATTTAGTCACATTAATGTACGCCTAAGACTAAAGAAGGATATTATTATTAATATTTGCAAATTGTTGTTATTGTTTGAGAATTAAATACCCAAATCATTTTTGGATATTACTATTAAAACATAAATTTAAAATAATACCTTAAAAATGGAACGTAGTATTATCAAATTTTGAAAAGGTTCAAAATTGGAATTTATTCATTTGAAACATCTCTCTGATTTTCACCAAATTTAATTATATCCAAAAGGTAATGGACATCTGAGCCATGAATAATTTTTCACCCCCTCCGGTTTCAGTAACCAATGATGTTAATTCCGCCCATGACTCCTTAATTTCTGCATGAGAACCTGCAATTAGAATAGTAATCTTTAATTTCACCTTTATCCTTGGAAAAGTTATTCCTTCTAAGTTAAATGTAAGATTATTTGGAAATGAAATCAATACCTTGACTTATTCTGAAAGAGTTTGATATATGTGTAGATGGATTCATTAGTCGAGGGTGGAGGGATAAAAACGAAAATCTGATATTTGATCAAATATCAAGTGACCAAATTTCGTTTGGTACTAATGATGGCCATCTTTTATTTTTGATATTAAAGTTATATATAAGAATTTTCTGATATATTATATGAATATCCTCAATATCCTCCTTAATTTAAAATTTTGTGATAAACGTTTTATGTGATTCAGTATTCTTTCGCAACTATATAATTGGATGGCAAAATTTGGCATAGTATTCAATTGATGCTTTTTTGAGAAAATGTGAGATTATATTAACTAATAGTAAATAACGTTTTCGTTCCACGGGATTGTGAAGTTACAATATATTTGGAATATTAGAGTAATCTGTTCATAAAATGTGAAGCGTCAAGTGAAATCGTATCTGTTTGTCAATATTTTTGGTGCTCCTTTCCTTCATATTTGTTTGAAGTTTTTAAAATTTTAATACATAAATAATATTTTTGTTTCTTTATGCATTCATTTTCTGTTTAGACTTCAGAAGTTCTGATTGAGATTAAAGTGTGGAATTTAAATGTTTACTCTGTATTGTTCTGATAATATTATAGTTAAATATTATGAAATATATGTAATATTATGTTCATGTAATATTATAGTTAAATCTCTCACTAATCGAGTTTGAATTAGTAAAAGGTAACTGCTTGATATTCCATATATAAAATATTTCTACTTGAAATACAATAAACATTTTATGAAAATAACAAAACCTTTTTCAAAAATTCCATGTAAATACAAAACCAGCGAAAGTATTAAAAATTGACAAGCTTATTTTCTAATTCAAAATTGCCGAAGCGAAGCATGAACACGAAACCAGAAAGTCACGTCGAAAACCAGTCCTTTTTAAAGAATTGAAAGTGATCGCAAAAGAGGGGAAAAGAATCATCAGAATTTAAATAACTCACCAAATTTAACAGATTACACTTAAAAAATATGCGAATTTATTATTAAACTTATTTTTGAGCATAATGCGTCTTTTCTTGTTTATTTTTTTAATAAAAAACAAGAATGCTCTTTTCTTTTCTTTTTCTCTAATATCATATATACAAACATATCTATTTCTCAAACATTATATTTCATACATGCAAATTTTTCTTTTAAATTAGTTTATTATTTAATATTTCATTTCCTTTGCTAATCCTCACCGAACAAAAATAAAGCATAAGGAAGATAAGAAATGATTGTTTTTGTTTTAGGATAGCTGGTTGAATTATTTTGATATCCTCACCATGTGTTCTTCATCATTATTGCAGTTTACATTCTGCATATAGATTTAGCAAGACTTTGTCATATGAAAATTGCATGGATATAATAAATGTTTAGTAAGTAATTCTGTAAACATTACCTGCAATTTTAAGAAAAATCGGTAATAAATGAATTGATTTGCAAAATATTAAATATAAATTTGTTTTGTAGGGTTATTTAGAATTTATTTTACAAAATAAACAGACAAGGAACTTTTTTTTAAACAATCATTAATATTCATTTTTAAATAAACATTTTAAACAATGCCGTTTTCAATTTAAATAAATATTTAACTAATTGATATTTTAAACAATCACACACAAAATTGATCTTAACTTTTTGAGAGGCAAATAGATAGCCTTTCTTCCAATATTTTATAAACTACAATAAAATGAAAATTATTTATTAAAAAATTTGATACATATTAAATTCGTAATAGCAATGAAATTCAGGTAGCATAGCTTGTTGTATTGTGCGGTATTATATTATTCAATAACCAAGAATGTTATATAACATTACGAAGATTGTTGTATGATACAGATGTGCTACTAACTGAACAATAATGCATCACAAAAATTATTTTCATTTCAAGCGAAGTCAACATCAGAACTAAGTTATTTTCATGAAACGAAAGATATTTACAATGAAAATATACTTAGTTTTACCTGAAATTGAACTGGGACCACAACAACAGTTGAGCAAAAGTAAAAAAAGTGTATAGGATTTCTTTCAAAATGAGATTCTTTTTTTTAAAGATTGAGTTATCAAATTAGCTAAGATCAGATTATTTTCAGGAACTCTTTTTCATGAACTATAGCCCATGAGTTTCTTAATATGCTTCCTGAAATTCTAATTAGTATTTGAAATATTTATATAATCAGAATCGTAATTACAATCAATGTAAAATATAAAAACGAATATTAAAGACAGGAAGAAAATTTTCAGTTCAATTATATTAATGTCCCATTTTAAAGTAACACTTGTGCTTTTTTGAAACGACCCTCGTAATTTTCAATGGTTAGAGGACGGGGACGACACCTGAGCTGGCACCCACTCTACAGACTTCCGTACTACAACAGCGAAGGACATTTTATTCTAATGAATTTAACGACCAGTTGATCCGCTTACACGCAGGATCTTCAGTGGAATGGGATCTCGATTCTGAAACCTCCTGGATCCTAAACCGAGATATTTCCACCAGGCCACCATGGACCATAGTAAAACTTCAGAAATAATTAATGTAAGCTGAACTTTTAGAGAATAATTGTATCAAAACTTCATTGAAATTTCAGGAGAAATGGAAGCGTTTTTAAAAGATAGCTAGTTTTCATTTTATACTAGTGATTTTAAATCAACAGAATATTATAAATATGTAATTTTGTTACATATTTACTATATACAAAAATTATCTGATCAAATAAGAATTTTGAAGAACCACTCCATCACAATGGTCTGTAAATATATAATCATTAGATTTTTACAATTGCAGTATTTCATCCTGAATTTCTATTTCTTTAAAGTATCTTGTAAATAATTCAGTCTTAAATTTCCAAGGATTGAAACCATAACTAGCGACTCTCCCTAATAAGAATCTGAATGAAAATTGCCACGTTCCAAAATAATTCATTCTTACAGAATCCATATCTCATACATTATTCTGAAAAGCATCCTCAGAAAATAATTTCTCATAATGTGAAACTCATCACATTGAGTATCTTACTGAATTTTAAAATTTGTTATTCAAAATACATATCTCATAATACAGACATCATTCTTTATTTATGCGACATACTTTTCGCCAATTTTAAATAAAGCATTGTCTGCAGAGATATTTGATAGTCCTAACATGTTTTAGGAAATTCGCACATGAATGATTTTAGTACAAACAATACATATCCGCTCTTCGAAGCTCATTGCTAAATAATGCAAATCATAGACTTCTGTCTAACACCAAGAATTGGTTCTTGAGAAATATTCTTGAATTTTCAGATGGAGCGATATCGAAAATATGAACTTTTATTTGTTGTTATTGTCGTGTAACTCTTTTGTAGTGATATTCTATTCAGTTCTGAGAATTTTAGGTAGAAAATTAGAAAACGTTTGCATATATTGAGGCTTTTATTGGCATTCAAAGTAAAATCATCATAAGTTTGAGCTACACTTTTAATGGATCTATATTAGGCTGCGTAATATATTTCTTAAAAATTAATCATTTTGAAAATGTATGAAAATTTTGAATTCAATGATAATGATTTAAATACATCCAAATCATTAAGCAGTATCCATACTTTATTTTTATCCTACATTTTAATACCAAATTTTGTTCCCAATAATCGGGCTAGCCAATTGAAATTCAAAAACCGATGCTACATTCTTATATGAATAGTTTTGTCTTACTGGGGCGGGGGTCGTCAAAATCTAAGAATCAAAGCTATAGCAAGGTAATAGTAATTGCAGCATATGAATTTGCTATATTATCATAAAGATGTACTTATTTTCCAGAACAGATGGTCTTATAGATACTGATTTACAAACATATTGAAGCATATTTTGAGAGCAATGAGGAAAAAAAAACCTGTCTTGTTCATAAAGAGGATCATAAAGTTTTCACTTCGTTCATAAAGATCTTAAAGATGATATTCTTCTGAATTTTGATGTCTTAAAGATTTTATCAAAAATGCTCATTTTAATTTTAAAGACCTGTTTCAGAGCAACTTGGGGATTATTTTGGTGTGAACATGTAATTCTACTGTTTTCATCGTTTCATCGATAATCATGTTATCCCTTCGACTGAGATCGCATTTCGATTTTAATTTTACATGAACAATCATATTTATTCATGACTTCTGACACACATCAATTGCAACATATTTGATCCTTGAAATATTTATTAAATATCAGTGTATTATTACTGTTGAAACAAATTTGAAATTATAATAAATTTCATATAATAATAATATATAGAGCCCTTCTAACATTTAATTTTTAAATATCTTACATGCATTTACTATAGTTCCTCATGATTTCATGCTAAATTTATGTTATTGTTATATAATGAAAAACCTTTAAATTTTGAATACCAATAAGGAACGTTAGTAAATTAAAAATGCATATATATTTCAGAGTATTCCTATCACATGATTCTTCATATTGTTCTATATATATTTAATGTCAATATTTGTTTGATTTTTAATATATTTTATTCTGTTGTTCGTGCTGTGCCTTACAGCAATATATGAGCCCGCTAATAGCTATCTGTCAGCGATTTAAGTCGAACGAGTGTCTATTGTTTTGTCAGTAGCGCCAGCTAGTGCCAAGACCACGACTTAGCTTGTCACACATCTCAAGCTTTTTTACGGGGCAGACTTCATTTATGCATTTCATTCACATATTGTTATTTAGACCTGAATCAGAGAACGATCACCTCTGACCCAGTTATCCAAGTGGTATTGCTTTCGACATTGATGACTTTCTGATACGTGCGCCAGCCACCACACACACGGAGGATCTTCGGCCGTCTGGGTCCGAACTCGCAACCCAAGGGATGCGAATCCTACACCCTACCAATCGGGCTTTCCCGGCTTAATGGATTCTGTTAGTAGAACCACATAAATTAGAAGCCCTTCGTTACATAAAAGCATGATTCTATGTGCCTGCCTGTGATAATTCGATTTACAATCATCATGACATTTCACAATAAATACTGACATTATATTTTAAAAGATGATGGAAGATAAAAGAAATACCTTTAAGAAATGTAGCAAAAAAAACTTTATTAAATAAGTTTTGTTCAGAGGATAGTTCAGTTCAACATTGTTAGAACCATTAATGCCTCAAGAAGTTAATTCAGAATTCCAATGGCAATTCAAAACAATTAATAATTAAAAAAAATTAATAAAGTTGAAATAATGAACAAGGTTGAAAATCTTCGTTATTGTTAGATGAATATTGAAGTATGTAAAGGATAAAGCTTGGCTTTGCAGCTCAAAAGTACAAATGCTATTTGTAATATCGTTTGATGGGCTTTCAACTTCAGAAACAAATTAAGCTAAAATAAGCCTATTCTAATTTAGAAAACCGTAGCTAATGATTCAGAAAATGCCAGTTTAATTCTAGCTGAAGTGAAATTAATATATATTAACTCTGCTGAATTATTTTTTTTCTAAAATAAATATTACTTACTAATTGAAATCTTATGAATGAGCTTTTTATGTTCTTATATTACTAATATCATATATACGTGTTTAAGATAGATCAATTAAAATAATTAAAAATGCAAGCTATTGAAACCAATTAAAATTATAAAAGTACGAAGTGTTCAGCTCTGCGTGCATTAGTATTTAATAAAAATGTAATAAATAAATATTGTGTACCATCTGCTCCAATATTCAGCGTATTATAAAATTTTCCAATACATTTCGGCGAAATAGACATACAATTCCAAAATGAAGCTATATTAGAAACGTCACAATAATGTACGAATACGATTATAAGACACAGAAATCCTTCAAGGCAATAATTAGTTATCGAATTTTTAAGTTATCGCCGGATGATGGTGTAAATGAAAATTATTAATTATATCATAGAAAATCAACGATTTGTATAGTAAAAATTATACATTTCTGATTTCGTAAAAGCTGTAAGTAACCAGAAATTGTGATATTCTTGTAGTGGGGAATCTTGCTTTTGGTTCACTTTTCAAAGCAGAACTCGATTCGGGCACTACACTTTTAGTTTCTGAAAACGAGTTAGAACCCCTTTTTCTGATACTACCTAAAAAAAACGTCCATTTAACACAAATATGTAAACTGAGGGGTTTTACTTTCACGGTTGTTTATCGATTTCTTATGAATTATCTTATTATTTCCTTTTTCTTATGAATTATCTT
>JAPMOR010057852.1:0-11033 GCA_026543865.1 Argiope aurantia
GAAAATATAATTTTCAAAAAAATTAAGTAAAATGGCGGATCAAAATTATTTTCGTAAGTGATTTTATTTAAAGTTTAAGCCTTAATATTGTCAAAATTTTTGAATAGTTTAATAAACATTTATTTAAGTTATTGAAATAGACCTAACTTTTGTAAACCCATTCTTAACTGTAAAAATTGCCTTTATTTGAATGTTTGAATTACATTTTTATTTAGTAAATGGCTTTTTGGGACTATACAATAAGTAAACGTCAACACCAACAAGAGAGTGGGATTTATTAAAATTTAATAAATACGTAAATCAGCTACATCAGGCTAATAAAATCCTGAAATGTCCTTTAAAACAGAAGCTACATCTATAAAAGCAAAGAAAACATTAATTAAATAGTCAAACAAAATTTATAACCCACAGAAATATAATAAAGAACATAAAACTTTAAATTAAGTTATCTAATAATGTAAAATCAAACCAAATTTTATTTCCATTAATGATATAATTATACAAAAAATGATTTTATTAATAAATAAGGCAGTAAAAAAATTAATTTCCTCTTAATAATAAATACCACAATCTGCTTTGTTTGATAAGATTTACTATACTTAAATTAGTTTGATATAATGAAATATGAAAACTCTCAAAAGCTTGGAATAATATTTACCATCAGATGGTGAAAATATATTATTATCTCATTTATTCAGGAAAGCGAAATTAACATTTTTTTCTCTTTTTTAATACCTTTGCAATTCATCCGCTACTTTTATGTGAGTGCCTGCATAAAATGACTTTTTTTGCACTTAAAAGAATATTAATAACCTCATTACGTATTTTTTCCTTTCGCTCTTATCGCCAGTTCTTTTAAGAGTTATAGATAGAAGTTGTTCATATCTCAAACTTTCGTTATCGAAATTGGGCATTGAAGTTTTGTTTAGGGGAAATGAATTTCTTCCAAATATTGCGAAGAAATAGAAATTGTCAAGAAAATTCTTCCATTTCGTGGGGTGAGATAGACAATCGTTAACTATGTAGTCTTGGAATTACGAAGGCAAGTATTGGAAAAAAACGGTAAAAGGATACTGAATGTTCAAGTCGATCAATAAAAAATTCTTGCCATGGTTATGTAAATAATTTCAGTTAAATTTTTTGTACCTAAATATGAACTCAAATTAATTTAATTTCCAACTTTGAAACAGAAAACTGAATTTTGTTGCATGAAGATTTTAACAAATGAGGAATCGGAAAGTCACGATTTTTTTTAGATATTGCTTCACTTTTACACGCGGGTGTATCAATAAATTCAAATTATTAGCATTCTTAAAAGTAATTTATACATTTTAAATTCGAATTTAAAATGTATTAATTCCTGAGGTGACAGTTTTCTCCATTCGTCTTGGGACTCTAATCTGCTTCACACAATTCTTTGATCTTAGTTTCAAATTCACTTTCAAAGGTGCATTCCCTTGTAAGCAATTCAAGTTGCCAACTTCCTCTTTCTTTATTTTTCTGCATTGAGATTTCGACTAGCAAGTCTGCGCTTCGCATTTCTGTCAAATGTTCATAGCTCATACGCAATAAAAATGATTTCACCTTTAATCCAATAGTGAACTATGTTTCGAGTTGAAAATAAATTGCTTTAAAAAGGTTTTTTTCACCACATTTGTATTTTCAAGATATCTGTATAACATCGTCATATTTTATTATATATGTTACGGTCAATGATTTATCGACTTATTAACCCGAGAAAATAATTGATTAATTCGAATGATTAACCAAATTTATTGTAATATAGTATACATAATTATTATTTTCTTTAATTTATCTGTTCAAGAAATATTTTGAAATTATAAGATATTAAATGAAATACGAATGTATGATTATATAGCAAGTGGAAGAACAATTAAATGTTTAGAATGAAAACAATAGAAGGTATTTAGTGGACAACCAGTATGCATTGAAAGGGAAAACTATAAATCACTGCACTCTTATACAAACTAAAAAAATATTTCTGGAAATGTTACACTAATTTCTGTATCTGCTTATGCGGAGGATGTAATTGAAAAATACAAATTTTCACTCTTTTTTTAAATATGTTAACAAAATGTTAAAAATTTGTTTTAAAACACTGCCAGCTTAATCAAGAACTTGTCCCTAAATACAAATGTTAGTAGTAAGTGAAAAATATAAAAAATTCTTTAAAATCTTTCCGAACTTAAAAAATTTTTATAGGCTCGTACTGATATCATTTCTGCAAATTGCATACATAAACTCTTACGCAAAGAATGTGAACATGCCTAGAAGATAAACTAATCATATTTATAATGCTATTTTATAATATATTTGTTCAGAGATTCGGATTTCCTTTAAATTCTTCCCGGAGAATTGTTTTTGGTAGTAATTTTATTAAATATTTTCTTGAAATTACTTGAAAACTTAATTACTTGAAAATTTCTTTAAAATTGAGCATAATTTTGAATTTTATCAATATATGCTTGGCGTTTGCACTACTTGTAATTTTTATTTTAAGGATTTTTAACTAAAATTAAAGCAAACACTATTTCAGCATTTCACTTATTAAAGCATAATGCAATGAAATACGCAAGGATTTTTTTAGAAAACTCACCATTTATAAAGTTTATTACGAAATTTTGATCTTAATTTCAAAACAATTCAAGAAATATAACTTAAATTTCACGCTTTTTATATTAAATATCAAAATGACACTAAAAACTCGATTCTGAAATTTAATTCGCGCAAAGAATCTATACAAGACGTACTGAGTTACAGCATGCAATTCTTTATCATGAGCGGTAACTTGCCAAATACGGCGATTTATAAAATATCAATAGTAATCTTATTAAACGAAATTTTGATGCATCGGAAGCAGAATTTTTTGCCAGAATCATAAATGTCGTAAAGCTTTGTAAGCTCAACCGCGAAATCGCATCTTTCACTTACCAATGACCATGATAAACGGCGACTTAAATTTCAAAAATTATAAATATAGGGCAACCCCACTTAAAGAGGGCCTAAATGGAAAGGAACGTTAAGGTAGATAATTTTACATTACTTCTGTACATTAATGTATTGAAATTTATATTGATCTTTTTGCAAAATTAAAAATACAGTATATAGTTATTCATTGACTTTATAGTAAATATACGTTAAGATATTTGTATTCGGTTAATATAGCTCTGGTCCAGATGACGGTTAATCGAATTTTTATTGGAATTAAAAATTATCTGGGCGATATCAGCTGCAAATATAATTTCGTGAACGACAGGGCACGTTTCATTTAAAAATGAAAATTTCGCTTGTGGTTGAAATAAATTTAAGTAATATAATCAAAATTACGGAGGAGCATTCGGTTTATAAACATGGGTATACGTTTTCTTCTAAATTATGCGAGAAAAATTTTAAATGCAGTTATAATGACTGCGTGGGTGAAATTCGATTTTAGGACGCTCGTTTCTAATTGGAGATCGTTTAGAATAACATTTTTAAAGCATTAAGACCTATTCGACACTTTACGGGATTTTCTAGAATTTGAGGTTTCTGTGCGTTTACCTTGAACACCCCTAGATATAAGATGTGGAAAAAAAGAAATACTTGTACTGCAGAATATTGTTAAAATGAGAAATGCCCGTCAATAAGAATTTAAATAATTAATTGTTAAAAAATTCATCAGCTCGCTACACCACTAACGCACATACGACATTAAACGATACGTGCCTTACATTGCCATCTTGGTAAGTAATGTTGAAAAGCACAGAAAATTCAAATCTTTTAACCTACAGCGCCATTCTAAAGAGCTTTCAAGCGTGTTTGTTAATATTTGTTTGTTGTCTTAATATTTGTATCAAACGCAATATTTTACATTAAATACTTGGACATCCCGAATAGCTGTAGGATAATTAAAAAAACTAAATGTAAAATAAAAATTCAATTTAAAAAAATTAACTCGAGAAGTTGATACGGAGCCAAAATGTAACGAATAATTGATACAGTTTCGAAAGTAATGCCTTAAACTAGTATATTGTCATCGAGAATATGCAAGTGTAGAATTCCTGAACTCTAGTATACCAGGATTGAAATAAAACTAGATTTCAAAAATTCCTTTACACATACACTCAACAACAACCTAAGTTTTTAACCCCTTAACCGGTAATGACATCTCGGATATGCATATTTAATTACCGAATTTTATTTTAGATCTGTAATCAAGTGAAGGAATTTAAAATGAAAAATCACTTGTGAATGCTTCCATATCTTAAAAATATCTGTTATGTTATAGGCATTCAAATAATGATAAATGTCCAAAATAAGATGCAACATTTAATTAGCAAGATAAGTTCATAGGTGGGGAGGGTTAATAGTTGTCAAGATTAGCAGATTCCTCTTATTTGGGGTAAGGTAAATAAATCACATTGATTTGATTTATTTAAGCCAAAAATGTTATTTTGATTATTATGAGATTTTTCACTTATAATTAATTATATATTTTAATGTTTAATTGAATACTTTAATTTATATCTATAAACTGTGAGAAAACCAGTATACTTTGTTTTAGAAATCACCATAAACTACAAGATCAAGAAATGCAGCATTGTAGCAGCTTGTTTTTAGCAATGCAAACAAATAATTTTGTAATAAAATGTCATTAATTTTTTAATAAAATGTTTGAATATCTTCAGGTTTAAAAGCTTTAGTTTGATTCAGTTATTCCGATATCCTTTTCATTATTTTAAGTATTTTAGGAATACTTACTATTCTTCACTAAATGAAACAACTCGTGTGAAGAGTCAAACTAGCACACGATCCAATTGAATCAATTACAATTTTATTTTCAATCATTTGAGGCCGTTTACATTGAGTGGAAAACACTAGAACAATCTTCAATGAATCATAGAATACATAAATACAAAATATATTGAACAGAGACGAGATACACAATTGACAATACAGACGTTATACACAATTCTTAATATATACAAATCTTAGATTTATAATGTCTAGAAATAAACTATCGATATAAAAAAATACAAAAGTACATAAGTATCGTATGTATAAATTTATGTACATTTCAAAATTTTCCTAGTTTTATAGTATTTGAAAAATAAATCCAATTTCCTATAATAAAACTGGACGGGTTTTATTTTGATATTTCTCTATTCTACATAAGGTTATATATTGTATCTTTTAATCGTTTTAGTACATTTGCCCATCAATTTCATCTCTGCCAATTATATTTACTGCACCAAACTGGCAATGCAAAAAGCTAAATTTTGTTGGCACTTATTCCGGCAATATTAAAAATGGGTGCTCTTCCATGCACCACTAGTTCATACTAATCAACCATTTAAAATGGGTGCTCCCCAAACATCACTAATTCATACTAATCAACCATTTCCGTGGCTGAATTAAGAAGTCCCGGGACCCTTAAACTTCAAAAATCCCGATTTTAAACAAATGTTAAATTTCCATCTTTTCTGAGCATTTTGGTACCAAAATATTATCGAACTAACAATTTTATAACTGTACTATACCTTCGAGAAAAAAAACTAAATTGAAAAAGACTAGAGCACTGATGAAATGCAAATAGGAACTTGACTTATTACGCCCACTTTCGACAGCGTGCGAGTGATTTCTTAACAATTTTCGTCTTTTGAATCGTTTTAGTTGAAGAATCATACTTAATATTAAAATAAACTTGCAGAGGGGGGTAGTATAATTGCAGCTCGGTTTCAAACTCCGAGTGTTTCGGTTTATTTACCTAGCGATTTTTGGATTGGCAGTTATCCCATTTCTTTTAGGAATTTTTGTAATCATGGTCGCTCTGTAATGATCTTCTAAAAAGAGACCGAAAAAAATATATCAAATAATAAATATTTGAAGAAATGTAAAGCGGAAGGTGGAAATGTTGTTCAAAACATTTTGCCAAAGAAAAGTGCATCAACTCGAAATCTGCAAACGTACATAATTGTTTCTCATTCATTTGCGAATATTTCCCCAGAATTTACTGAATTCAAGATATTTTATCAATATTTATCTATGTTACTTTATTCGTGAAACAAATAGAAACATTTGTTGATGCAAGTGCCATAAAAAAAATGAAAATTGGTAAAAATTCCATAATAGGATTGTCATCTTTTTTTCTGTTAAAGTGAAGGCAATGTAATGTCAGCTAGACCATTAAAAATCGAATGTTTAAAGATTACATCGACAGCCATACTCTGCAATTATAAATAAATGACCGTAAAAATAAATTGAACTATTTGCTGTAAATTATGAAGAACCAGACACGCTTTACATGCATATCAAGACTGAAGTGGAAATGGAACAAATCCCTTATAATTACAGACACTTTTGATAATTTCTATTCATGTCAGATGCACTAGGCGCTCGGACATAACAAATCTCGCCAATACAATCAATATAAAAATATCAAAAACGAATGCAAAGTCACTTTCGGAAAAGGGAATTTTCATATTTAAAGTACAAGATATGTTGCCTTTTAATTTTTAGAGCAACCGTTGGAATTGGCTACAACGTTTCAAATGAAAGCTGCATAGACATCATGCTGCACAAGTTTCAATCCATTTATAATTGTTTTAAAGTCTGAAATGTGTTCGGAGGGGATTTTCCAATAAAAAGGTATGTGAATAAATAAAAACTGCAAGAGTTGCTTTAGCAGATTTAAATTCAGAATCTTTAAAATGGAGAAAATTTTAGGAGATTTTCGTCCATGAAACTTTCAAGAAAAGATCCATCTACATGATTTAATATATGTAGAAGTAACGCGTTGACTGCCGCGCTGAATTTCTTGCAATGTAATTGATATAGGCTCGCCAGTCTCCAGCGACCTCCACGGCAGACAAGATGCTAAAATTTTGATTCTTAGAATGCTTTAATAAAAAGATGTATTAATACCAAGATCAAGTATTAGATGGCTCTGAAAAGAAAGGTCCATAAGTAAATTTGCCATTATCAATATGAAACACCTTACATGTCGGAAGAAAATTCATACAAATCAATAACATCCAAATTTCGATAATCGGAAATGATGTCTGATGAAAGCCAAGAGAAACCTCTCATCCTCAGAAAGTGCGAATGGTCTTGCACTTCACATATTTAATAACCGTTATATAAATCTGATGGTTACAATTGCAGGGACCTGTGTTATATTTATTCCAAATGCTTTCAATTCTAGTAGCACACGTAAAATGTTGTAGAGCATTTAATAAAGAAATATTTCAATTATCAGAAAGCAGCTTTAGATGCATGATTAACAATTCGATACCAGTAATATCTACATGGGCAGGAAACAAATCGCAATATGCAAGTCCTCCTCTATGCAGTATCTATAGTTGCAAGACGGATGTAGGAAGACTTGAAAAAATGGAAACATTGACAACCTAAATAAATACGGCATTGCGTCTACTGACTATCAGAAATCTGAATTCGTCATCCGCAATCTTTTAAAAGGTCGGAGCGACCCTGATTTGGATCCTCTACTTGAATAGTTCAATTGCTTCAAGTATGCTATCCTTCAATAATAAGGCAATAGTAATTCCAATACAGAATAGAAAATTGAATCTATGGAGATTTCTCATCTTAACTTGATTGTCCAGGTCTAATTTAAACAACGCATTGCACTGAATTCGTTTTATTTCAGATAAAAGTCCGTAGATTGCGAGCTCTTTAGAGATTACGGGTAATTTTTTTTGTATAAAATTGCGATTTATGGACACATTTTTAGTTTACATGCTAGAAGATTAAAACATTTGAAAGTCAAGAGATACATGGGGAAGGTGGTTAAACTCTTAAGCTAAAAAAAAAAAATAATCTAAAAACAAAGAAATCCTGGCGAGTTTCTCCTGAAGGTTCACAAAAACTCAATTAGATCCTTTTAATAGGTGACAAAAGTTAATTCTGAACAAATTATCCATTCATCCATCCATCCATCCATATCAGCCAAATTAAATTTCTAGTCTCTTCATCTGTTAGAATTACGATTAAAAAATTGGTTATTCTTGATATCCATCAACAAGAGCTATTATTAATTTCTGACCTTTCAGGTTATTACAATGGAGATTCAAACTTACAGTTGTCAGTTCAAGTTTATTTATTTTACAGATGCAAATAAATTAAACTTTAAAATGGAATCGCGAATTTTCTAAAAATGTTATTTCACTTTTCCAAAACAAATTATATTAAGATAAATGAATGGATGATATGCTCTAAACAAACAGAATCCGCAATAACAATCGTACAATTATCGAATTATTTCTTTAAAGCTTTTAGGTCATCTGGAAAATATTCCACATTAAACACTTACATTCCTGATACGACTATTTCCTTTAAACTATACATTGAATCTAAAATGAGTAGTTTATGTACACTAAAGAATACGCATTCAATATCTCACGAGCTTTGCATTTTGAATACTTGCTTTTAATAAATTTTATTTTATATTCAATTTCATATGGAAATTGATAAAATATACACATAAAATTTATTCACAGCATTTCTCTACCATTCTTCTAGGTTTACAAAATAATTTTCCCAGAGTCGATAACAACCCCGAAATAGGACACCTTTCAGAACACGAGTGGAATTAGCATTTCTTCACCTTAAGAAGCAAGAAGTATGGACGCCGATTGAAGAATCTAAATTTACATAAAATCGAAACGTAGTATCCATATTTTCTGAATATTTCAGTTTTATTCTATAATATTCTAATATTTTATAACTTAAAGTATTATGTTCAAGAAAATATCCCGAAGTTATGTGCATCCAAGCTTCGTTAAATTTTCGTTATTAAACTAAATCCAATCCTATTTACAACTTGTACATACGTTACTAAAATGTTGCATATCCTTTTAGAATTTAGTTAAATAAGACGCAAAGTTTTTATCGATACAGTTTTTCTCCAAGATATTCCCCAGTTATATTGTCTACTCTCGCAATTCCCGACTGCCTACCCTATTCCTCTCGGCTACCCGTTTCATGCCCTAAATACTTTTCACCAAGAAACCAACTATTCCGATCAATCCTATTCACATCCAAAACGCGTCATTTTAAAATTTCATTTAAAATATTCTAAGGCATGCAATTTAACCCTACCTATTAATTTGTTAAAATTTTAGTGTTGGTTCTTTTAGTAGAATATCCCTTTAACAAAAATCTGGATGCAATGTCTTGTATTAATATCCAGTTTAGTTGCGAAGAGGGTTTAATTACACAAGAAGCAGGCCAGAACTTTCAAGAGTTTTTCCGAATTGCATTCCGTTTTCTAATATAAATGTAATTATCAACATCGCATTATAACAAATTTTTGTCTTAAATCGTCAATGAAATTTAAACCTGACTCCCAGTTCTGGTAATTAAGTCTTCACGATTTAAAATTTATCTATTTTGGATCTTCCACTAACAGCGGCGGCGTGTAGAGAAAGGTGCATCCTTTGAAGAGAAGAACTTTAATTTTATAATCAAAATAATTCGTATTAAAAAGTAGCATGCTAATCAGATGTGCGTAGGATGGATGTCGGGTAGGAATGACGATTTAGAAAAAGCCATCATCATTTGACAACGACAAAATTTAGTTCAGTTTCAATATTCTGGCCTTGGTGTAGATTAAAATTGGTTTTCATTATTAATCCCACATTCAATACTATGAACGTCCAAATATTTTATAAAACAATTTCATGTTCACTTTAAAAATTAGATCGGCTGGAAAAAGCGCACTAATTAAATTTTAGAAATATTTTCACAATATTTACCATTTTATTTAACGGTTCTGCGTAAAACTTCTGAAACATTTTTGCTTGCAATCATGGCTTCAAATGTTCCAACATTCTTATTAAGTATATATAATGAAGATTGCAACTGTCACGAATATGATCTCAGCCACGGAAATACTTGTAAAGAAAAGTAGGCTTTAGAAAAAGGTAAGTAACATCTTATCTTTTTGTGGTATGAAATTAATAAGCAATTACTACAGATTTAATATACATTTAATAACAAGAGACCGGACTTGATCATTGTGGCCTCAAATAATTTGTTTATTATTCCATGCATTTGTCATCACCCCTATCATAATTTGATTAACACGAGGCTTTATTACAGATTACGAAGAAATTCCAGAAATAAGAATGTTTGTTTTATCGTTGCATTATTCGTTTGCTACCAAGTCTACTGGTTTTTCAGAAAGGAATCATTTTCAAATTATAACAGATAACAGTTAAAATTCTGCTTACAAGCGATAGCATGCAAGAGGCAAGACACTTGTTGATTTTATACACAAACATTGTAATGATTAAACAATGATTCCATTGAACACATTATTACAAGACATAGTTAATACAAGCGTACATTAAACTCTTCCCCGAATTAAAGCTATCGTTTATTTAAACAAATTGGCCGCCAGTTTATACAACAGAGCGAGATTTCATGGGACTCCCCATACTTTCACCTTTCGCATAAAAAAAATCCAGTAATCTTTATGAATGGTCTACGCAAATAGTTACGCATTTACGATTAGCCAACGTCATCAGGTATTAATCTATGAGAATGCTCCTTTTGCATGCAGGGTAAGTGCCTTCGAATAACATGAAAATTTCTCAATTCAAGCAAAACTGAATCTAATATACAGCTATTCCAAAGCGAAAAGAGTAGAGAATAGCATTTAATTTAATGCTTTGTTTACCACATCTGTTTGAGAAACGATCGCAAACATTTGAATATCTAGTCTGATATCCTACTGTCCAACCTAGGTCAAGACCGCACTCACCCACAATTGCATTATTTTCCAAATTTTGCCCCCCCCCTCTACATACACACTGTCTCATTCATAGGAATAATTCAATTCATAATTTTTACGACGATTACCAATTAACTCTAGAAGCCTATAATTAAAAGTAAGGTGAATTTTAATTACACACACACACTCGGGGCAGTGACCAAGAGACACACACACACTCGGGGCAGGGACCAAGAGACACACACACACTCGGGGCAGGGGCCAAGAGACACACACA
>JAPMOR010057852.1:11043-35196 GCA_026543865.1 Argiope aurantia
GCAGGGGCCAAGAGACACACACACACTCGGGGCAGGGGCCAAGAGACTCCAAATAAGCTTTCTTTTCAGAAATCGATTTTATTTTCTACGTTCGTACATAAAGCAATTGACATTTTTGAACCAAGAATTTTTATGTATCGTAATTTTGTGCGAGTATGCGGCGATCGTTATAAAAACTCGGGTCAGGACCTAATTTTTCAAATTCATTCTAAGATTAGTGTAAAGGCAAAATTGATAGAAGGGTAATTGCGCAGGACATTACCATTAGTATCCCAATTCCTCATTTTGTGCCAAAAAATTAAGGATTTCTCCATTTTCGCATAGATGATAAAGTTATAATTCAAAAAGGAATGCTTGATATTAACATATTAGAATATCCCCTTGGTAAAGTTACAGAAGAGAAAGGATTACAAAGTCTATTTTACTCTGGCTGTTTTTAAAATGTCTTTGTTATAGGATAGAAATTGAATAATAAATTAGGAAGATTTCGAAATCGGTCAAGAAACTCATTAGGAAAACAAAATACAAAATTGAAGCTCTTTTCTGCTCAGTTGCTTTTGGAATAACTGTACATTCATTACGGATTATCTCCAGTTTTCCAAGAACTGAAATTCATTAGGGTCATAATCATAAACTTCGAAAGGCACTTTCACTGCATGTTAAAAGAAGCAGCCACGAATCAATAACTGGTGAACGACAATGGTCAGTCGGTACATACGAAATTGCTATTCAGGTAGTCCTATCCAATCTTCATCGATTTTCTATGCGAAAAGTTATGATTTAAGGAGTCCTACAAAACCCAACATTTTTTTTAAATCAAAAAAGTTAAATAGCCTTAATTTTTTAGCTTTAAATTTTTGCAAGATTTTAACCTTAAACTGCATTTCTTGCAAAGTTCAATAGAATTGTTACTGAATTCTACTATCACTGCAATATTTGGCATATAAAATAAAAAGTTTCTCACCACTTTGATACAGTTGTCTTGCAAGCGGAAATTTAACTGTTATTGTTTGAATATTAAAGTTTTGAAATGTTTTTAAATAGATTTGACCATAAATGAATGATACACTGATCATAATTCATTCTTATTTCAAGTATTTTTTTGTAATCCGAGGTAAAGCCTCATGCTATTCAAATGTTTAATTGGGAGGATGTTTCCACGCAAAATCAGAATCTAAATGAATAGATTCGTTACATCTACTGTATCTTCGGAATTGATAAGATAATCCCTTAACATTTATAAATTCTACTAAAATCTAATAATTTTGCACCGTGATCAAGTGACACTCCAGGTAACATGAACTCTTATTACAAATAACCCCAAAGAAAAAGATCCGGAGATTTTATACCCATTTCGATCTTTCAGCATGCATTTCCATTACGAGTGTCCTCATTTTCTTCGAACTGCGCGAACTATTTTTGTCTTATATTTCGAGATTTTCCAGTAGACTTATGCAATATTATTAAATACAGCAGAAAATTTCGGGAAGTCATATACTTTGAAAATTTTAGTTTAATTTGGAAGCTTCTATAAATTGTAAATTTTTAATGAGAAGGATTATACAGCAATTGAAAAGCATGGGAAAAGGAATTTATGTTTAACAACTAATCGAAAAACGACAAAATTGCATTAAAATTAATACTGGAATTTTTAAAATGCCCAGAAGAGGGAAAATTAGGCCATAAATATTGAAGACATTAAAACGTTATCCTTTGTAAGATAACTATAGCATTTCTAATTTCTACCCAACCTCCTTTTTCATGCTAAGCCATTTTACAGATATACAACGCTTTTATACTAAGAACTTGACCGATATTACAAAGTTAAACGGAAGGGTCTACTTAAAAATAGAAGGACCTTCCCATTATATCATACATTATTCCATTACATTCCATATGAAATTTTACATTATATTCGTTAAGATGGATCTTGACGAATAATCCCCACAAGTTTAAAATTTAGTAGGAAATATAATTTTTAAAGTTATCTATTCGAATGTTTTAAATACTATCAAATTTTAGATTTAAAAATAAAATTTTAACTTGATAAAAATGTAATGTTAATTATTTAGTTTTCTATTGAATTCTGCATCAAAAAGTAGTTCAGATATTTCAAATATCATGATGCATTTCCCATGCAACTCTACCTTTAAGTAATTGAACAATATATTAATTTATGATATTGCTTTTTTAATTGTTTTTATTGCATGAATATCCTTTGAAAGAACCAACAGTGAAATTTCAACAAATTGGACCTTTATATCCAGGGACATTTTTTAAACTTAAATTGAAGATTTAGAAAGGGACATTTTGTTAAAATTCGGATTGATCGTAATGGGATCAGTTCTCAAGCAAGAAGCATTTCAGGTACGAGACGAGATGAATTTATTCCTTTCAAAACATTTTTAAATCACAGAATGCGTCTCCGCATTTTGAAATTTTAAAAAATGTTACATTGCTATAATTTGTGAATTGCAGTTTCAATGAAGTATTAGTGATTAAGTATTTTGTATAAGGAATGAATTACTTTTGAATTCGGATGAAGGGTTTAGCTAACAATTTACTTTTTAAAAAGGGGATTTGATTTATCCTTTAAAACAAACCTTTATTTTTATTATTTAAATTGTAGTCTTGCATATTTAAAAAGACTGACGGAATTTAACCATGAATGAAAATTACTAGTCGTGAAGTAATTTTCCCCCTAAATTCATCTTAAGTAAATTTTTATTGCAAAGAAATTTATTCCAAAAATAATTTTGAAATCAATTAGAATGTATACCGCCATTTTCTAGGTAAACCAATTCAAATATTTTTTTTTTAATTTCGAGAATACTATAAATTTATGATTTCTTAAATCAAAATTTCTTTAGCAAATATAATACTTTCTACTACGAATAAAGCCCGATTCCTTACTTCATATCTGAAAATGAACTATTCGGCGTCACGCCCCAAATGAATTTAAGTTCACGAATTTAATATTTTGCCGTTGAGTATAAAATCAGCTTTAAAGTATGAACCTATTAATACCGAGTTTGAATTCAAGAGCAAAGAATATAATCCTATAAATATTAATTTCGTGCATTAGTCTAATACTGAAATTATTTTATGGATCGACAATTTTGTACTAGTAACGCTATTCAGTTCAATAAATCTCAAAATAATCAATTTAAAATGCACTGTCATACAACGACTTTATTCAGATATGTCGAAACTAAAACTTGGCGACTGCAAGAGGCGCAAAGAAGCCGCCGGGTCGTGGAAGAACGATACTAATTAAATAAACCCACATTCTGAATTTGCATTATAGGCTCAAAGATTTCACTCATTTGGAAGAGAATGTGAAATGGTAATTAGATCCAACACACGACTTCTTTAGTTAAATATATACATACTGCATTTAAACTTTTAAATTAATCTAAGATCCTTCGAGAATTTTTCCGAAATCGGCGTCGAAACTCATTTTGCAATAGATAATACTACCGAAAGAAATTAAAATTATCTTTTAGTTGACAATGAATATATATGTTCAAAATTATAGCTTAGTTCTGAAAGCGTTTAAAATAACTCCAGGAATAGTCATATCGAATCTAAGTTAACAAATTATAAAAATTTCCAAGCCAGTGTCTGAAGTGTACAATGAAGAGTTGTACAAACAGTAGATGACAACTTGCCTATGAAAACTCTTCTCCGCAGTTATTGGACTTTTACAATATTTACTACCTTTCTGCATTTTGGATAATCATTTTATATTAAACAGGATCAGATCATTCTCTAACCATATATTAATACCAATTATACGAAAGAGTATTGAAAGCTGATTCACAAAATTTAAACTTGTGTTGAAATATTTAACTAGGAAGCCGATTCAGTAATTCTCAGATAGACATTCAAGATCTGTTTAGGACAGTTTTTTTCTTGGAAGTCGAGACTTAATTCAAACAAACTGAACAAGTCCTATATCCCAATAGAAAAGAAAATATTAAATTGCCTTAATCAGAATAGGATGAATTCAAGTATGATGATCCAAATCAAGAGACCGAGTCAACTCGTTAAACAGCTTAGAATCAGTTGTACAATTTGCTGTGGTCATTCGAGTTGGTTAAGATTTTGCATAATGTTAGACATTAGCTTAGTATATAGAGCACCGATTTCAATTTCAATTAGAATGGAAAAACAAGATAGACCTGCTTGCACGTGAATGAAGATTGCATGATTTAGATCTTCAGAAGTCAGATTAAGAGATTAACAATGAGAACATCCGATGCTCGCATATCCTTTGGAGTCTTGTGAGGCAGATCTTTGTTTAAATTGACTGGAGTTTACGGATATTGATTAGGGATATTAGCCATATTTCCCCCTTTGGTCCTGGTATTGCTGGATTTTATTTTAATCCTGTTGTATTAAATGGACTCGATATTCCCACAAGTACGTGGAGAGCCATTTTGTATTTTGGTTACCGGAATGCATGAGCCAACAAATCCGTTTTATGTTCTCGATTTCACTATATTCATCATCGAATATTTTATTTCAAATTTCTATTTATACGTTATTATATCGAGACAACGGGATTCTGAACTTAGTGGAGAGCACTGCTATTATTCGAATTTAATTCATTATGGAATGTACAATTAATCTCGCCTATTAGATGTTTTTAACAAACATTTTCATTATACATTAAATCCGAATAGGTACTGCAGGAATGTACAAACTTAATATCAAACTCAATATAAAGTCTTTGCGAAAAAAATTTATACAATTTTATAACAACGCGATTTTTTAACCGAAATTTAATACGAAGTTCGAGATAAATACAACTATTGATATGAAATTAATAAATATTCCACAAAACTAAGTACTAAAATTGTTTATCAAATA
Source organism: Argiope aurantia (assembly GCA_026543865.1). Lineage (NCBI taxonomy): Eukaryota > Metazoa > Arthropoda > Arachnida > Araneae > Araneidae > Argiope > Argiope aurantia. The sequence continues at coordinate 15,919 of JAPMOR010057852.1, forward strand.
TTTAATATTCAGAAAAATAATAACTTAAGGAATTTATCCAGGAACTAATATGCATCATCCATTGAGAAAAACAAATACACTAATAAAATGTTCAAAGTCATTCAATTGACTTTACATAAATTATGGATACCACGATTACTCACAAGATAAAACTGTGCAAGAATTAAACTTAAAAAGATTCCATTTACCAAAGTCATTTTATTTATACAGAGTAATCCGAGCCTCAAAACTTAAGTTGCTTATAAATAGAATAGTAAATCCAAAAGCTACAGTTCAAAGCACAAGAAACTTGAACTGTAGATTACAGATAAGAAAATCTCACTCCAACATTTAAAATTAGCCTTATATATGAAATACACAAAACATTTGTGTACAAAATTGATTTAATTATCTAATCCTTATTTTTCAATTATTTTAATACATTTTTCATAAATGTTTTGATGTCAAAAGCAAGTACTCTCCGTTATTTGCAGTTCTATTAATATAAAAATTTGAATGTCTGGGAATCGCAATGCTCTCAAAATATTTTTCAATGAATATTTAAAAAGTACTTTAGAAAAATAGGTAAATTCTAGGGGATTACTCATTAGATGGAACACAATCATTAGGAAGAACCTTTCAAATATCATGTAACGGCCTGAGAAGTTAAATTGTAGAGTCCGCATTCAAGAGCAAGACACTACTGCCGTCAACCAATAGCAACTATTTTATTACAGGTCCTGGTTGTAGATAACAAAAATTTATTAGGGGCCGACATTAAACAGTCTCGGAAATGATGCTCCAATATGGTGCTAGGGTATGGTACTTATCTAAATAGAATAGTTTCTTTACAGAAGATACTCGTATTTTACTTGCTGTTTGCTAACTGCACTCCAACGGTAGCTTTGTAAACCATTTAGGCATCATGCATCTATATTTAAAGACCCAACCAGCATCCATCTAACTTTTGAAGTGTTTTGTAAAATGAATTTGAAACAAATCAAACGTATCACCATACATTTTTTTCTGCAACAACCAATCCTACGAAAAGGATCAATATTCTACATGGATAATCCTTACAAGAAACAGGATGCCCCTATTATACATTTCAACATTAAAATCCTGGAGAGAAAACCAGGATAATTTCCATAGGACTTTTCATGTCAATTTGCTAGGATTTAAAGAAATAATTGAAACAAGAGATGAAAATATAATTTGGATAATCTCGAGGTTATTTGCAATGCAAGATTCCCCTAAACTCATCAGCATGTCCGATGCATTCTGTTCCTTCTCACCCAATTTCCAAGTGTTCTTTTAATGTGCATCCAAGTATATATAGATTAATGTCGAAATAAAGGTAATTTTTGCAAAGAAACCACCAATAGAAGTTTTTAACCAGAAATTCAGTGCAAATTTACAGTATATGAAGAAATATTGAAGGTAGAAGACTCCAACCGAAATATAACTAATAGTTTTGAATACTTCATGTAAATATCAAACCACTAGTCATTTGAGATCATAAGGAAATCTTATTAAACATATAGTCCAGTTTTTCATAAACCGTTTTCCCCTACCAGATATTGATTGTTGCCGTTGGGAGAACAATCGGCGACAATTAACATAATAGTCGATGAACGGGTGGAAAAAACGTGGAAACTGAATAGTCAGTTAAATAGTTCTAAGGACACAGATAAGGAGATTATCTATGATGCTCTAAGGAGATTCGACATCATCTAGCAGACAGATTGATTAACTGTCAATCATCAAAACACTACCAAAAAACCATTCCAACTAAAATTTACGTTTTAAGAACAAATCATTCGTGTTAGTAAAAGCGTGTTCAGCCTTTTCAATGTAGCTATGAAGATATGTAATTTCTATAAATACACGTTTCGAATTGTCCCAATCATAAAACCAGAATAAATGTCAATTATCCCCAGCACCTTTGTTAACAAGTTAAAAACAACTTGTGTTTTAAAAAGAAATGCAAAACAAGATCTGTCTTTTGCAATATCGTTGAAAAGAGGACATTCATAAATATAATGGGTTGATCAACTCCATAAATGATGGAGGATTCCCAAGAAAAGCGATACTAATGTAAAGAAAAACTGCCAGGTGAAGTCAACAATTGGTTAGTAAAATTCTTCGAAATATTTTGAGAGTACTTCAGAAAAATCCATGTTAATACCTTGCATTTCTAGGGTTTTTTTTAATCTTGCTATTTTTCAAATCTAGTTTTCTTTCATTTTAACTCATGATTTGAGTATCACGAGTTTTTCTTGGAATTCCACATGAGCAAAAACCCAGTGTAAGTCTATGGGACGATTATGCAACAAATGCCCGATATTTAAAATGATTTAATGAACTGAAAGAGGCAAAAATGCCAAATTGCCATTAATTTGAAAATGCAATCTTTAAAATTTCCAATTCGTTCACTGAGAATTTTAAAGCTTCAGCCTCATGAACTGATCAATTAATGTACCTTTTAATTTGCTAAATAATTTTATCATTTAGGCATGTAATTGTAAATCCCAACTTTCTATGTATCCTTGAAATCTTAAATATTTAAGTTTTCTGCAGTCATTTGGATCCCAAACGGCTCGAAGAGTAGGAAAGACTGAGTAGGCTAATCAGTAACAGCGAAGTCCGAAAATTCCGAGGATAAAATCTTCACAACGAATTATCCTTTATAAAATATTTGCCGACATTTCTGCCAATAAATGTAGATAGATACAACCGGAAAGAATCTACTGCCTTTAAGCCTTGTTTTCGAAAGCTCAGTTTTAATGCAAGAGGTTCTCTGCAACTTCCATTTTATTTTAACTATACCTAAAAGCCTCCATTGTATGTCGTGAAGTTTAAATTTCGGTCTTATGGATCAATTTCATTTGAGGCAAAGTTTTGTCACCACCTATGTAACCTTAGAATTCTTTTGTATTCCGGCCATTATCACAAAGGATCAATTCTATTCATCTATGCAGTTTGTAGCCATGTAATGTTTATTTCATAAATACCACTTCCATTTAAACTAAATCGGATAGGATCCGGCTTTAGATAAGAAGGCGAGTTATGATACGATTCTGAACGGATAATCCGTTCGATATATGTACATGGCAAACTTTCAAATTTTAGACACAAATATTGGTGGGTAAAATTCTAAGCTTCTCGAAACTAAATAGTCCTTTGAAAAGATTAAACTCTTTACTTTGTTCGGAGAAACATTTTAATTAAAAGCAAAATACTTACTTTAAAATATGCCATTGAGATTTTTGCTAGTCTGGAAAAGTAAATTAAAATTTCAATTAGGCTATTTATATATAGCTTACAGATTAATTTCAATTATATTGAAGCATTGTAATAATGTAGAAGAAAACGATACGAAATATTCTTCGATGTTAAATTAAAATTATGAATTTCTTATAAAATTGATCTAAGAATTTTGTATCATTATCTATGAAGAGATTATATTGACAATTTTTTTGTTTAATGAAGCAGGAAAATTATGCCATGCTAACTTAATATCCTACAGCGAATTTAAGCATTCAACTGATAGTTTGGAAATTGACGCAATGAGTTGTGCATTCTGCTTTTGCATCATTTCATTACAAACATTTTCAACAGCAAAGATTTTACAGTGCTTATACTCTGCAATCAAGGAATAGAAGGAAGTTGCACGAAAAGAAACTATGACTAGATAATTTTTGGTGAACTTCATATTTTTCCTCCACACTACCAAATTGAAAGTATAAATTAAGCTTCTTCGTAATCTAGGGGGATAGGGCATTACATTTTACAATATTAATATATTCCCATCCTCACCAGCCGGCTGGTACCCAACCCATGCAAATTACTTAAAGGAGGGAAGGAAGAATTGTTCTAAAACTACTTTTTTTCATTATAAGTCTGCATTGTTTTTCCCTCTGAATTCCCTAACTAAAAGTGTGCGCGCACCTCCCTTACAATTCCCTCCTACAACTTTTCCTAAAACGAGAAGCTTAGCTTTATACTTCAGCTTTGGAGTGAGGAGAAAAAAACTGAAGTCTCGTTGAATCACTGCAGTTGAAATAAATACATGTCAGATATCCGATGCCTTTCCTCTAAATGAAACACGATTTCTGCAGTTAATGTGCATGACAAATGATCTTGTCAGAAAGATCCAAGTTCTGGTTTAAGCATGATAAATCTGGCGTATCATGAGGAAAATTTCGTGACGTCAAGCTGCTCTGAAGTTAAGAGTAAGAACAGGATTTCTGGTATGAAAGCTTCAATGCTGCGACATGTTATTGATTGATGTTTGGGAGATTTTGGTAATATACAAGGACGAATACTTGTGCAACTCATATTGTGAAACAGATTTTTGATCGTTTGCATTGAATATGGCTTTTTGGGTTGGGCATGGAAATAATTTTTTTTTCCATCTAGATTTTTATATTTTAAGTTATTTCTTGCAAACTAGCGTTTTCCTGCAGATTCACAGATATAAGCATTTTAATTCTCAATTCTAGAAATGCTAAATTGAATACTAATTGATCATGTGAATTATACACCAAATTACTGTGAGGAAATCTAAAAGGCTGAGTTGCAATACAATCGAGTTCATAAAACATTTCATATTTTATTATTTGAGTTGAATAATCATTTGATTAAATACCGATTCCCAGTATAAAGCTGTCAGGCACCGTGCCATCGCACCAAATCATCGATTTTCCGATTTTGGGACAAGCCCCAATTTGGCTATGCCAGAACACGCACAAGTAAGCCACAATTATTGCTGAATTTTTAAAATGGCAATCAATTAAATACAAAATGTTCACGAAATCCACCTGCATGAGAATTTAAATGAACTTGGAGTGTAAAATAGCGACAGAAACACTGGTGACAAAATTCATTTTTATGATGTAAAAACGTATACCCGAAAGCATAATAAAATTGTAATTTTTCAGATATATTTTAAAAAATTAAGATTAATATGAGCTTTAAAAGCAGGATATCTAAAATAGGATGAGATATTTGAAAGAAATTGGATCTTTGGAAGTGTGGAAACACAAAAGATACAAATGCAAAGATACTTTGCAAGGAATTAAAAAAAATATTGAACAATTAAATGAAGAAGCTTCCACCAACAAATCTGACGAGTTAATCGTTTGTCGAATTCAAACAAGTGAACGTGGAGCTTTTTACTTGGTCATGTGACCTATAAATCTGTTAGATTTGATTATAAAGAGATTGTTAAGATCATCCTAATTATTTTGATTGAAGAATCGGGCCCGAAAAATTCCTTGAAATCCAAAAGAGGTACAAGTGCGTGGATCACCGATGGTTTAGTTGCATTAACATCACGTTTTAAAGCAAAACTAGGGCTATTTTCGGACGGACCTCGTCATTTTGAATCGAGGTCACAGGACGAAGACTACACCTGAGCTAGCACCCCCTCTCCAGAACTCCACACCACAACAGGGGAGGACGTTTGACCCTCAACGGATGTAGCCTGCACCAGACCCACTTACAAGATGGTTCTTCGGTGGAATCGAGTCGAAGAACCTGAAAACCTTCGGTTCCAAAACCGAGACTATACCACCAAGCCACCGCGGCCCCTGGATCACTGAAGGATCAGTCAAGCAATTTTCAACACAAAGCCGAAAATCTTATCAGTGGCAATGTATCCTGATAATCAAGAAGTTTGCTTCGACTTCAAAATTTACACACAAAATTGTACAATCTCCCTGCTTCCAGTTAAATAAAATGTTCAAATTCAAATGATGCTAATAAAAAATTTCATGAAGTGCAATCCCAATACTGTGTTCCATCAGTTCTTAAATGTCAAAAAGTTTAATCTACTGAAAATATCTATTAATCATAACGTGATTGAAATCTGCATTTGCTAATCTGCCTATGGCTGGGGATTTCCGAAGCCTCTCCTTTCGTTGGAATGCAATATTCTCACGTCAATCTTGGTACTACTTAATGGGTTGATAATGGAGGGAGTATAATAAGTTGGGAAAGAGATAGCTTCCAGTTGGCTCGATACAACAAGCTTTCAGTTAAAAATATAAAGTATCGTGACTTTCCGGTACGAGATCTGTCATTCCGTTAAGCTTTAATGCTAAGTAAATGAGTAGCATTCTCTACTTTGTTGTTCACAAGTAAATTTCAGACGTCCCAAAGGGTGCAAAACTTTGAATTCTATGGCATATAAACTGCTATAGTACACTTTATGAATTGGAGAGTACTTGCTAAAATTGTTATTCTAACATCGAGACATACGATCAGACAAAGAATGTTCTGTACATATTCGTTTTTGCTGATTAATGAAAGATATTCCAGTATAAATATTAAATTATGATGAATGACATGATTGTAAGATATTTTCAACAGTATTTTACCAACTATTTAAACAGGAAAATAGAATAAACAAAAAGTATCACCATGATAAATCCATGTTCACATAGAAAGAACTCCAGATTCTCTATTAAAAATCTTCAATCCAAAGGCGTACAACTGTCCGTGAGTGATAAGTTGATGTCTAAATTGTTCGGGAACAAAAGTTCTGCGGTATCTTGAATTAAGTCAGATTCTTCATTCGCACTGCTTCGTTCAATAGTAGATGTAGAAGAATCAATGGAACAAGAACTAAGATTTTCTAAAAAAATAAAACACCTTTACAAATACATTCAGAAAAAGTTTGAAAATAGACGAAAAAATAGCTTTTAATCAACCATACAATTTCTTAGCCGTACTTTATCCTTTAAATATTTGTTAGTTTAACAATTAACAAATGCATAATAGATTAGTTTATGACAATCGAAGCAAGTCGCACAAATCGGTTATTTTAAATATTTAGTTCATATTAACAGTACTTTCCAAAAAATGGGGAAAATTAATATTCGAGTTTAAAAAACAGTGTCTAAATTACGCTTGCAAATTATTTTTCCCATTCCAGTTTATTTTCCTCAACCACTGGCATTTAAATAATGAAACGTTTGAATTAATGTCGCGGAGTTTCTTCGTAGGTTCTTGTAGCGAATAGTTTCTATATACGAATCGAATCTGAGAACCGATTCAAAATATTTAACTAGTTGTAATGTTAATCGCATTGCTTTAGTAAATAATGTTACACTAAACAAAGAATCCTGTAAAAATAGATGCTCGCTAAAAACAATAAATTGTAGAAAATAGTCAACTTGACTCGCACTTCTTAATCTTGTTTCTGTATGCACAAATTAAATGCATCAATGCGGAAGTTTGTGCCAGAAAGCGCCCCATTTTCTCTAAGAATTCTATTTATTTAGAGTTCAAATTTCAATGCAATAAGGACACTAAGCCTTTTGGGAAAAATATTTGGCGATTTGTGCATTGAAATGCCCAGCTGTATAGTATAGGATCTGAATTTTTTATTGACAATCAAGTATTTAATAACTTTCAATAACTATAGTAAGTCATTGACATTTACTGAGCATATCAATATTTATGCTAAGTAAATGTGAATTGGAACGAGATCGAATCCATTTTATGATTTCTTGAGACAACTTGATAAATTATTACAACAGAAGCGAAATTTGCCTTTTAAAAATTTTTATTTCGTTGAAATTAGCTTCCAAAAGGTACATCAAATCCAAGCAGAGCGAGTTCTAGAGGAAAGGTCTGAACAAGTTACTTGGATAAATACTCCTTTGTACTTGAGTATTAATTTCGTCCCAGCGATGAATTGCTCAAAAATTGGCGAAGACTGCATGTTAAAGGGTTCATTCATATTTATGATTTACCAATGCCATAATAAGACGCAATCAGCATGTAAATACGTTCATATAAAATAGCCTTTCGATATAAAAACTCAATTTCAGCACGACGCAATTCAAAGGTCATTTAGTGGTATGTTCTTTTTATAGTACTGGTAAACCTGTTACAAATTTAAAAAAGATTAAATTCGTTGGTATCTTATTTCCTATGCCATGTATTGCTTTTTACAAAATGAGTTGATTTTCCCCCAATGCATCATGTATTGCCTGTATACTTACATATTTTCTTTGTATATAGGGCACTTTGTATACAAGGTTTTCCCTATAACAATCAAAAGATAAATGCACGAATTGCGAAGGTCCAAGTTGCCTAGTTTGTGGGAATAATGCTATTTATTAGTTTCAAAAACTTTTTTTAATATTGTCGACGTTAACTTGGATCCAATAAATACAGCTGTAAAATTTACACGTCCCTTCGGAGAGCGTAAATTTTCCATACATTTATGCCAGTTTCACCATCAATATTTACATTTGCTTCACCCTTTTTTTGGTAGTTTATATTTTCAACAATGAATTGTTATTTTTTTATCTAATGGAAATGAAGTCTTAGTAATAGCTTTCATAAAAAAGTGAATATTTTTTATCTCAAAATTTACTACAGGACCATTTGTTTTGAGTTCAATATTTATAATCATTCCTCTATTTTGATTACACACCGCGTGAGGAAGTTTTTAAAATAAATTTCGTGGTTAACTGGTTAAAACCTTTTAACATCGAACATGAAGGTAACTGGTAAAAACTTTTGATGTAAATTAAACAATACATTATTCTCTCACTATTAAAAATCTTACAAGTTAAGGCAGGGTAGCGTAGACTTAAAAACTTTACAAAATGCACAAATATGTAATTTTCAAATTTGCTTTTGATGAACAATGCAACCGATTTTTTAGCACTTGGAATGGTATCAATATCGGTATTAATTTTCCAAAATTACTGATGCCATTTGATCAAAATTCACACTTTACTATTCACCAGCTTTCTACATCTTGCGAATTAGAAATAAGCTTCTTAAAAAGATTTAAATAGGTTCAGAAGACTTCCATTCGTTATAAGAGACCTAAATTGCCTTCAAAGAAAGATTCTCTCCAAGTCGGGATTTTGATTTGTAGGAAAGAATCGAAGCAATCTTATTTCTTTGATAAATAATACAATAAGATTCGGCCATAAACTTTCTGTCCTATATTCTTATAAATGAAATCCTCTAAATACTTATACTCCTGACTGGAATACTTAATTTTTTTAATACATTTTTTATAATATTCGAGAACTGCTCTAAAATTCAAAGTTCTTGAAGAATTTCCTTAGAAAATTTTGGATGTGCAGTTACATCGTATACAAACTAAAAAAATAAAAGAATTGCATACATTCATATTCAAACTGGAATGGTATCATGCATCTTGAGATCCAACTTTATTTCCTTGAAGCATCAACTATCATCTCAGCAGTAGACAGTTACCGAATCCCGCTTCCATTTTCGGAATTCTGGTATTTTTTTCTCTATTTCCGCATTGTATGTTCTGGCAGCAGTATGGAGATGAAAGGAAAATAGCCTGTAAATGTAGAAAGTATCTTAGTGAAACTGTTTTGGTTCAAACAGAGTTAATAAATGATATTATAAATTAATATTCGAGTCATTACAAATAGTACTAGTTTTTTTTTTTTTAAGAATAAGAATTGAATTAGAAAAATCATTTCGAAGTAAAAAATTTCGGAAAATGTAATCTTTAAACTCGCTGTCACTGAACTGCGCAATGTGGACATTATGATTTTGATCGACCGTTGACATGTGGCGCCACTGAATGTTGGTACAGATAACTCTTCAGACTCAGTCTCTAGAAATGCCAGAATCCAGCCGCTGTCTCCAGGGGCACTGAGGTCAGAACAGTCCCATACCAATCTAACATCTCCCGGGAATAAAAAAGGGAATAGGGCAATTTATGTAAGTGTTGCAAGATGAATAACCTGAAGATGTATTAAGTACTTCGAGGCTAAAAAGGTTTTATATCTTAAAATATTCTTTATAAAGTCAAGGAAATTAATACAACATTTATCTATGCGATTTATAAGATAATGAACATAATACAATATGATAACGATTTGGGTATTGGCAGGAGGTAGCTCATGTTTCAGACTCTAGTCATATTTATAGGAAAGAGAATTTTTCATCTCGTGAAGACCAATTTTTAACAAAAATACGACATTTGATTAAATGATTGATTAGAATATTTTTTAAAAAATCGCTTTAAACCATTATTTTATGCTTTCATATATTCATGGCGACATTTTATAAACCTTTGTCGTTTTAGTTCAAAGTTGCAGGCTAATTAAAATAAATATTTTACAATCATAAGATTTAGAAAAGCATATTTTTTCTTTATCTCTTGAAGAATTTACTTAATTACCTAATTAAATATCGCATCCTATTTGGGATATTTTAATTCCTGTAATATAATAAGCACCTCGTATAATGAAGCTTTTTAAATCGATTTTTGTCTTAAATATTTTCATTTAATTGCCCATTTAAAAGTTTAGTTTGATGCGCATGTCATACATATGAAAAGGAGTTAAACTTGACTATTGAAATAACATCAGTCGAGAAAATGCTCTCAAGTTGAAGATCACTATTGCAAAGGGGTACAGTGGTTTAAACAAAGGGTTTGGGGATTCATTTTCAAACGTTGGAAAAGAAATGCTAAATGCATTTTTTTCAGGAGAGCCATTGCTTATTTGGAGGGATGAAATCCAGAAATTCAGTTTGTCATTTGATTAATGATTCTCGTAAAGCAATGATTCAGCTTTACGACTATAGGCCCTATCTCTATGAATCGGCGTATTTCTAGTTATCTGTCATGGAACAATTTCTGATTACGTGATAAAAGTATTGAGCATTGTTAATATCTTAACTGTTTTATTTTCTTTTCTGTCTAATAAGATGACACATTCTATTTTGAGAACATTCTTATTTTGATTCAAATGGAAATCCTTTGAATACTCGATTCATCTATGTATTCAAAGTAATTTTAATATCGAATTATAATCGTTATGAATGCCTTATTTTTGCTTACAACTATCAAAATTCGATAAATCGATGCACGTATGGCACTCGGGCAAAACAGTAAGCGGTTAATTTTAGAATCGTTTGTGCATATTTCAAAAAGAAACCCAAATGCGATGAAAATCATCATGTACTTAGATCCATATTAAGAGTTGACTATGCTAGTATGCGGCTCTAGTCAAACTTATCAGTTTAAGATTTTTTATTACCGAATAATTTCAAAGGAAGCATGATATTCCTACAGTACAGTAATTAGATATCCCCGATACACGCATCACAAAGAAAAAGACATCGAAAATAATGTGGTATCAATGTTAAGTGTAAAAAATAATTTTAGAGTGACATCACTTTATTAAATTGAACGAATTCACTTTCCCTAAATGTAGTAAAAAGTGAGTAACAGATGACATTTAAAGAAATTCAATTTTTATTCACTTTGATGAAGAGGGTAACGACTTTCTATATGGTCACACTTTCATCCTTCGTTTCAAAATTTATTACTGATATATTACGTTCAAAAATAGTTTTCTATGTTGTCTTTTATGGCCTCCAAGTTCGCCATCATTGCCATAATTCAAAGTTAATATAAATGAATAAGATTTTTAAAATTTGTATTTTCAGAACTTGCATAATAGACAGAAATAGAATACGATATATAGCTCAACAGGTGGTAATTAGCTAGATAATATCTAAAATATTTTCACAACTACGTTAGTATAATATGAATTTTATCCTTTAGGAAGATGAAGGCGCCATCCCATTTGGGGTTAAATGGTAGCCTACATAAATGAGGAGCTTCCACAACACTGCATTGTGTTGGCAAACGATTTAACCTTTGTTTTTTGTTTTTTTTATAATAGTCACTAAGATCCGCGATCTTTCCTAATGTGAATTGTTTCCATTCCACCACTGAAGATTGAAGTTACCAGAAGCATTGAAGGAACTTGAACACGAATTTTGCATTAAGTACGACTGGCAGTTTAAAGCATCAAAATGAATTTTTGGTATTGTTTTAAATTCGTGAAGTCTATTCAAGTAATTGACTAAGTTCGATGAATTACGGAATGTGAATGTTAAATTTGTATAATAATTTGAGAGTTAAGGATTATGATTCCAAATTATTAAAGTTAACGATTCTTTAATCAATAGCGAATTAGCATTTTGAAGTTATATTTTTTGCAACCAGATCAGTATTGTACATAAAAATTTAGTTTGAAGTTCCAGTTATATCTTCCATTTTATTGATTTCCTACAAATTTAATAACATTCTGATTTATTGACCAAGCTGCAGATGACAGAACTATTGGTTTAAAAACATTCTTTATATTTCAAAAATATTATAACCAGCTCAAGAGACTTTAATAATGCTATAAAGGCTAGGTACTTTAGAAATCCAATTAGTCAATTCTTTAGACTAACTGGTTTTTAGTCTTTGACTCGGTATTTATTAAAACATTTGCTAAATGCTATTATGGCATTTATTCGCCCTTGTTTATAAAAACATTTTACATTTGGAAACAAAAAGAAAAACTAAGAATCTTCAGATGAATATGGGCGTTCTTGCAGGAAGTGAGAAATCTGCCATCCAAAATTATACTTAAGCTTGTTTTTTTCAGTTTTCCCTTAAATAAAACAGCAACTAAACAGTTCTAGTTTCACGTTTAGTACTAGAATTACTGGTTTTGAATAACTATTAAAATCTAATTCCCGGATGTCAGTTTTTCTAAAAGTTGAAATTGTCACAAATTCAGAGACTAAACGAGATTTCATTTTAAAATTTCTTTTCGATTAAAATGAAATTTTTCAAAAGTAGAAGTTCAAGAAATATACTTTAGATTTAATAAAAACTAACGATCGTACTAATAACTCCACACCTTCTTGATATTTTTGCATCAACATTGATGGCTAATCAGTAAATAAATTCCTTAAAATATAGGCTCACAATTGAATTACAAAATTTTTTAGTTGCATTTATTTTGTGTTATTTCATACAATGAGTGGAGAGAATACTCATCCATATTATCTCATTTCCCATATTTCTAAGTAAATACAAAATGAGAAGATATTCTAATTAACAGGTTAAATAAATCATAGAAATTCGACTGTTTAACAAACAGATGAATGAGTAATTTCTATATTAGAAATAAGTTATTAATTTACTCAATAGTTTTATTCATTGGTTATGAATCCTTGCTTCATAGTCTCCAACTGCATAGTTAAATGCAAGTAGTAATGTGAACTAAATTCATATTGGAAACTGAATGGGATTACATGCAACGTTTTTTTAGTTGGATCTGTAGGTTGAGTTTCATATAATTGGATTAATTCTGGTGTATCTTTATAGAAAATATAAGAATATATGACAATCAGTATTATTTATAAATTAACATCGAGTTTTGAAGTTAACACACGAATGGCATTTCGAATTCAATGCCATTCGGGAATTGAGGATGGGATTTTAACCCACGAAGATTCCCATTCTCTGCAATTATTCAAGAACACATACCGGGTTTAATAGACCTTGAAAATATATAATATTTACAAAAGAATATTCTGCAGTTTCAGTAGTTGTACAAAAAGTAATTGTGCAATAAAAAGGTTAGTTGCGCGGAAACAAGTAAAAGAATATTTTGAGACAAACATATACATATTTTAAACAAAATTTTTGAAAATAATGCATGGATTATTAAGTTTAATAACATTAGTTTATCTTGCATTGGTCTTTAATTTTTTTACAATAATTCCATATCATTTCATTCGATATACAACTTAGTTGCGTTATATATATAGAAATAGGAGAGCTTATATCAGACTTCAGAGACCCGACCATTTTTTAAAATAAGAAAATAGGAAGAGTTCCCGAAATGACTATGGTCAGCTTTCAAATGAATAACGCAGCTATTGTGAAACTGAAAACTTTTCCTCTAAAAAATATCGATTCACTGGGATATGATCTTAAAGCACTCTGGTCAGGGATTCCTAGTACTCGTCTTACCGAATTCAATTTTCAGTTTATGTCTCACTGCCCCACGAAAGCCACCATATGAAAAACTAATTCATTATCGTATTAGGGCTTGCATGCAAATACGTTTGCTTTCTACATTGCATGACTCAAACAAGAGACGAAAGGGTAGAAAGTCGGCTGGTCATGCACTGGTGTTTCTACTAGCAACTGTCTAAATAAATAATTTCCCGTTATCGCATCAAATAAGAGCTCCGTGCAAAACATGCTCCAACGTCTCTAGGAATTATTAGACTATAGGATTTACGTCGTGTAATAGAGAATCATTTATAAAATATTTGTAATTTAAATCAAAACTGAATGCTCATTGAAACGTTATTTTCATGTTCCAAATACTTAAGATAAAAGGCGAATTCAAAGCTCATTATTTTCGTTGACCATGCATAACAAATCGAAATGTATGATGTATTCCTAACCTTTTAACATGAACAATTTGAAAATAGCTGTTTAAGATACGGTAAAAAGCTGCATCAACTATTATAAATTTGGATTTTGAAAATAATGCGCCTGCTGACACTGTTATCATCTTGTTAAGATTTCTAACTCATTGTATCCGACAGAAATATTAAAAACCGAAGCTCTTTATGTATTAAGGTAACGAATTTATCAGAATTCTTGATTATGCTAACAATTTTTGCTTAAATAAAAATCCGAAAATTATCAGATAATGAAGTTTTAATTTCCAAATCTCTAACTAGTACTCGATTCTCCGATTTTAATTTGATTCAGAATTATATACTTTAAAAAATATAAAAAAATGTTGGTCTTCCTTTTATCACAAGCACGCTAGTGATATAAGGTTTCAGAACAATGGTAGCTCTCAACTATAAAATTTGAAGGCCACCATAAAGCATCACAGCAAAACAACGAAAGGCAGCTACATATAACACCCTTTCTGAAAATATATAATCTATAGAGTAACAAGTACAGAAACATAAAATTACCATATTTAACTTCCATATTTACTATTGAAACGTCAACAAGGAACATCTTGAAATTGCTTTTGTTCCAAATAATATCTTCTATTTAGTTTGAAGAATTATGGCGACAATATTCTCGGATATGGCAATCTTGGGTGTTTCGTACAAAGAAATGACTGAGTGTCAATCGCTTGAAAATCGCACAAGAAAAGTGCCAACTTAAAATCGTTTCTTTTACGGTAGATGAAAGAAAAGAAAATGTCTGTGTTCTTTATTTTACTTCTCCCTAACGGCACATTTCAATGGATTAGCAATTCTTAAGCTGTGGACCCCAAATGCAAGTGAAGTTGATTTACATAATTTTAAATCCATTAAAATCCTCCTCTTCTTTGCTATATAGAATGTTTTAGTGTAATAAATAAGGTAAAATAATTCAAAAATCATATAAAATTAAAGCATTTTATTAGGATTTTACATTTAATCACATTAAATTACACTTCCTCTTAATTTCCATATATAAATACTTTGATTATCTGCTCATTTCCCTTCTTTCATAAGAAAAGAATACACGTTTGTTTTACAGATGGATTAAGACGAGAGGATAAAATGTATAAAGAGCCCTTAGCTAGAACTCCAGGAGGGAATAATATTCTATTATTATTTATATCAAGTTAACGAAAATGCATTAAAAAGATGCCTCTATAGCGTAGTAAGCAGTGTGTTAGTCTCATAATATAATAAGATCAATAGAAAGAAAAGGCAAATTATTACAAATAGCTTCTTTATACTTATAAAATAAAGTACAGTTTTTTCAGATTTGAATAGGTCTTCAATTCGAATCTCAAATCCGGCATATACATGCATGCCTTCATGATGTTTTTTTAAAATTTTTAATATATTACTTATTATATTATATAAGATTTTTTTCTATGAAGTTTATTAATAATTCTATTTTTTACGCTGTTTAAAAAAAGAAATTTATTTTGTAAAAAAAGATAGTTCTTTTTAATTTTTGATGCAATAATCTCACACATGCGCAGAAAAGGAAATATTAAACTTGTGATTTTAAACTAGATGTCTGCAAAAAATATCTTGCTATTGGAGATTGGCTTCTTTTTATTTTCGCATCCGATGGACGGAAACGTGACACGCTTAGTTAACGAACCAGAAATTTCAGTTTGATTTTAAAGGTCTTCAGATCGAATCTGAACTCGGGCATACACATTTATTTCTTGAAATTTTATATTTTCCATACTTTACTTATTTTTTCATAAAAGATTTCCATAACGTTTATTAATAATTCTTCATATATCACAGTTTTAACATAAAATTAAAAAAAAAAAAACAGAAAAAAAAATTCTAATTTTCCATATATGATCGCGCACAAGCGCAGAAAACGTGGCTATTAAATAAAATGCGCACTTAAACTGGATCTCTGAAAGAGATATCTTACGATTCAAATTGACATTCCTTTATTTTCAAATTCTGCCGATGCAAATGTGGTGCGATGTGTTAAGACGTAGGAAGATTCGTTTTATTTAAAAAGTCTTTTATTCGAATTTCAACTCAGGAATACTCATTTATTTGTACATTAATTGTTTTAATTTTCATATTTTTATCATTTTTTAAATAAGACTTCTATAAATTCTATTAATATTTCTATATTTTATATTGTTTAAACATGATTTTTATTTGAAAATAAGATACAATAAATCGAATTTTTATATCATGATCCCGAACATGTGCAGAAAATGGAATTATTAATTCCATTCGGCTTTTAGACCAAATGTTTACAAGAAATATCTTGCTGCATGAGAATAATATTTTCTTATTTTCACCTATGGACGGAGGGAAAGTGGCGAGTTGTGTTAGGACGCAGGATGATTCATTTTATTTTAAAAGTCTTCAGATCGAATCCGACTGAGGCATGCACAATTATTTCTTCATGATATTTTTTATATATATAAGACTTCTATGAATTTTCTTAATGTTTCAACATATTGTATTATTAAAACATGATTTTTATTTCAAAATAAGAGTGTAGAGGGACGAGACTCTTTATTATGTGTTATGCCATGGATGAAAGAATGAGTTCAGTTTCAGGAACTACTTTTTATTAGCGGGTTAAGTTCCACGGCACAAGCATTTAACACAAGCATATTGAAGAACAAGGCATAGAACAAATACACACGGCAAGCAAGGACAACACAAGAGACAAGAATGAGGAATCATGGGAAAACATGGCTCTTGATAGGTGGCTCTAGTAGCGCCACCTATGAAGAAATTAGAAGGCAGTAATTGTAACCGCTATAAGATACAATTAATCTAATTTACGATATAATTGTGCATGCCTCAGTCATATTCGAACTGCAGATCTGTAAAAAAAAAAAAAATCCATGCCTTTTAACAAAACACGTCATGTTTACTTCTCATGCGTGTGAAAGTAAAAATTGTCAATCTGAATCAATTATATATATTCTTTGTAGTTTCATCTACTTTAAAAGCACAATGTATTTATAGCCACGTCTTCTGCGCATGTGTGAGATCTTTATATCAAAAATTTGTGACCCATTTTCTAAAATAAATTTCATGTTTAAACAATATAATATGTAGGAATATTAACCGAATTTATAAAAGTTTTATATAAAAAAAAAGAAAAATATGAAAATGAAAATTTTCATGTAGAAATAATTGTGAATGCCTCAGTCAGATTCGAACTGAATACCTTTAATATAAAACAATATTTCAGGCCCGTTAACAACATGAGTCACGTTTTTTATTCTGGGGGGGGATAAGAATTTCTAATTTGAACCAGTAAACTACGTAATCCTCTGCAACATGAAAACAATAAAAATTGCCAATTTGAATCAATAATATATTTCTTGTAGACATGTAGTTTAAAAACACAATGTATTTAATAACCCCGCTTTCTGCTCTTGTGCGAGATATTTGACTCAAAAATTTAAAAATTGTGTTCTATTTTTTAAAAAATTTTCCTGTCTAAATATGTAGAAATATTAGATTTTATAGAAGTCTTATATAAAAAAAATCTGAAAAATATGGAAAAGAAAAAAAATTCAGGAAGTAATAATTTTGCATGCCTCGTCAGATTCGAAATGAAGACCTCTAAAAAAATCGAAGCTTCACGCGCAAGTTTTATATCATATTTTGAAATAAATCTTGTGTTTAAATTTTATAATGCATAGAAATATTAAAATAATTTATAGAAATCTTATATAAAAGTTTAATCTATCTAGTTTAAAAGCACAATGTATTTGACAACAAGTTTTCTGCGCATGAGCGAGATCCTTGAATCAAAAATTTGAAAAATTATATCCTTTTTTTTAATAGCTTTCTTATTTAAACAGTGTAATAAGTAGAAATTTTAAACTTCACTATACAAGTATTTTGTAAAATAATAAAAAATAAATTTCAGTATAAAAAGTAGAAATATAAATAGACGTTCTAGAAGTCTTTCATAAAATAATAAGTAATATATGTATATTAAAAAATTTCCT
The DNA here is from genome assembly GCA_026543865.1 of Argiope aurantia. Classification (NCBI taxonomy): domain Eukaryota; kingdom Metazoa; phylum Arthropoda; class Arachnida; order Araneae; family Araneidae; genus Argiope; species Argiope aurantia. Next base: position 34,209 of record JAPMOR010057852.1, read on the forward strand.
GCAGATATAAATATGTTAGTCTCAGTTCAGATCCGAACTGAAAATCTTAAAAATACTAGGAAGCATCACGAGCTTTAATACATCACGACACATGTTTTTCCGTAAGAAAGCAAAAATAAAAGAATGCTAATCTGCATACATAAGATATATCTTGCTAGTTAATAGCTCAGTGTCTTTAAAAGTTGCATTTTTTTTCTCAAGTGCTAGCACATTTTGTCGAATGTATAAGAACTGAAAGATATTTAGTTATAAATTTTATTTTTATAATGTATAATATATGGAGACTTTGAATAGGCATTCCTGAGTTCTTATGAAATACAATATCTAAAATATGTAAAATAAAAAAATAAAAAAAAAAACGAAAAATGGCGTCGATTGAGATTCGAACTGAAGCCACACAAAATGCTCCCTTGCGCCTTTACACATCTTCTTCGACTTAGAGCTAAAATTCATTTATAACAACCTGAATCCGTAATACGTTCCTTTGCAGCTTCTACTCCAAATGCACAATGTATTTATTAGTCGCTTTTCTCCACATGTGCGAGATCATTATATCAAAAATTATAATCATTTTATATTATTTTGAAATAAATTTCATGGTTATATAGTTTAATAAGCGCAAATTTTAATAAACTTCACAGAAATTTTATATAAAGTAATGTATACAATGTGTGAATGCCTCTTTATATGTTCTTTTTGGTCTATATTATCATAATTCAAAAATGAAAACACTAAATGGATGGAGTTTGGTTTATGATCTTTATTAAATGCAAATGTGTATCGAAATTGGATCCATATCTCTTGAGTCGTTAATTGTTTGTTTGAATTTTACGACTAAAACTACAACCAGATAAATTGGTAAATTTTAAATATGCATTTCCAATTTTAGACTAGATTTTTTCATAGAGTATAGGTATGAGTCACTCAAGCAGAATGATGATGATAATCGAAAGTTTTTGCTTGGCCGAGTTGGATATATGTATAGGTA
>JAPMOR010057863.1:0-74631 GCA_026543865.1 Argiope aurantia
TTTTTTTTTCAAATAAAGTTTGCATTATAAGAAAGTATTTTAAATAACATAGTTTCAATAGTAGTGAAAAATATTCAATAATTTCTGGTAATATTTCATATTTATGTAAAATTGGAATCTTATGTAATTAATACCCAACTTAATATTTTTCATTGAACTAATAGTTCTGGCTCTTATTTTTTTTCTAAAGTTGCTTAAAAAGTACCTATAAAGTTCTTACTTCTTAAGATAAAATTATTCTATGATCCTGTATGCATCCAACTTTTAATTCAGCTGATGTGCTTATTAATATTAAGCATAACAGTTATACTGAAACAGAGACCAGTGTTGGACTAAGAGGAATCTAATCAAGGGGAAATGTTATAATTTGAAATTTCTGATTATATACCACATATGTATATTTTATAAATGAACAACTACTTTTTGCTGTTGCATTGCTATTACTGTTGCATAGCAACATTTACTTTTTGTTGTTACATTATTATTACTATTGCATATGTACATATTATTTTTCACTTTCTATTTTCTTGTATACAATGAATAGAAAAAAGTATTGTAATTATCAAAAATTTGCATTAAAGATATTCGTGAGTCTCCACCTTTCAAACCTCCTTAAGTTTGGCAAATACATTTTTGGAAAAGATCTGTTCATCTGACTATGATTAAAATAACTCAAAAACGTTTTAAGCTAGATTGAGGGAATTTGGTGTATTGTTTTTATACCAAAGATTAGATTTCTGTTCAATTTTTGATCAAAATCCATTCAAAGGAAGTCTGGCTAGCTATTTGAATAGATGTTAAATATAAAATTCAAAGAGATAGGCAGATAAAATATAGTACATAGATTTAGCATCTATAGTGTAGACATCTATCACATTTTGAGGCAAATCCATCAAGGGGTTGAATGTCTGTCGGTTTATACTTTCTGAAATATGTAAATGTGATAACTCAAAAATCCAATGATTTAAATATATCAAATTTATCATGCCATTTTCTGATTACAGGTGTAGTCTGTTTTCTTTTTACGTTCAGTTTGGTAAATCTCATCTGAACCAGATTCAATTTTTGGATCCTGTTATTTGCATGGCAGAGATTAATTGCCAAATAACTTGCCATTGATATATATGACAGGATCACATGATAGATTCAGAAAAAATGATAAATTCACATTAAAGGTTAATATTTCATAACTATTGCCTATCAATGCCATGCAAGGTGTTCTTTGGGATAACACTTATATTAGAGAAGATGCCAGAAAGTTTTGGGGGAACCATTATGGCAGATTTTCTTTCAAATAACATAATACATTTTGTTTTCAATTCCCTTTCTGAAATATTTAAGTATTGAATATTCTTCTAGTCTCATTTTATTCTGCTAGATATATGCCATCATTCATTTGCTATCCAGTTTGCTTCTTTCCACAGCATATATATTTTTCTTTTTTCCAAAATATATAAATATCATAAAATGCAAAATACTGTAATATGGTTGCGTTGATTAGTCCAAAGAAACAGGCCGATTTTTAAACCGAATTGGTTTATTTCTTTGACACATAGGGACGATCACTACATTACACAACTTTACAAAGACTAACATTTAAACATGAAACATTTTAAATTTTAATAAACTATTCCTTCCGGTATTCCTCTTTCACGTACACCGCTCTACGCTTGTCTTCCCCACGTTGCCACACGGCACCAACTAAATTTATTTTCTGTCGCCATCTCACCAAAGTGTCTAGTCCTTCAGTACTTTACAGTCTATTCCTCCCTTCCTGGGAAAACTTTTCACGATATCAGAGTGAAAAGTTTCTCTTTTGTGACCTGTAAAACTTCACTAAAGTTCAGTCTTGGATTAGGAAAACAAAAATAGTTTGAATATACTGTTCATAAATTCACTTCTTGATAATAGAAAATTCAAGTAAAGTAATAGTTAGTACCAATTCTATCTGAATTTAATTACCTTTAATTAGTATTTGCACAGCAACTTATTCTCACTGAACTTTATATAAAAAATAATATATTTTAAACCAAATACATGATACAACGCTATTATACATTAAATGATAATACAGATAAATACTAAACACAATAAATGCAAATAAGGAACTAGAAATGTCTTTTCAATTATTATTAGCAATAAGAGATATTAAATTAGAATACTTAAAAGATACGACTCAAACTATCAGCATTCCGATATTGTTTTCCCTTACGATGGACAATTTCATAATTAAAGGATTGTAATATTAGCGCCCATCTTAAAAGTCTTGGATTAGTCCCAGAATTTTTCTCTATCCATATTAACGGATTATGGTCGGTTTGTATGAAAAATTTTTGTAGTCCATCAAGATAGAACTTCAGTTTCTGCACGGCATAAATGATGGCAGCACACTGTCTTTCTGTAGTACTGTACTTTTGCTCTGCAGATGAAAATTTCTTGCTCAGGTACATGATGGGATGTTCTTCGTCCTTGTCACTTAAGTGAGGACAACTCCAATACCAAGATTGGAAGCATCACACTGAATGATGAATTTCTTTGAAAAATTAGGACTGTATAAAACAGGATTTTTAGGAAGTTTTTCAAAAGCCTTTTGACAGGAACTATTCCACTCAATAGTTGAATTTCGACAACGACCTTTTAATAGATTTGTTAGTGGGGCCGAAATTACAGAAAATTCAGGTATATATTCCCTATAGTAACCGGCTAAACCCATAAAAGCTCGGATTTGAATCTTATTAGTGGAAATCGGAAAATCTTTTATAGCCTGAACTTTTAGTTCTCCAGATGTTCTTTGTCCTTGTCCGACTGAATGTCCAAGATATTTCACATAAAAACGAGCAAACCGATATTTATATGATTTAATGTGCAACTTTGCTGTACTCAGTCTATGGAATATGTCTTCCAGGTCTGGTAAATGCTCGTCCCAGGTTTGGGAAAAAATGGCGACGTTATCTAACAGCATAGTTATCATAGTTTGTCAATAAGCTTGCAATAAGTCTACTAAAACCATAAGGAGCATTTTTCAAACCAAAAGGGAGACGTAATGGTTTGAACGTGCCAAAGTTAGTAACAAAAGCAGCATACCTTTGGACATTTTTACTTAACGGTATCTGCCAATATCCGCGTGTCAAGTACAGTACTGTTATATATTTAGCAGAAGATACTTTTTCTCAGCTCTTCTATGCTAGGCAAAGGGGGAAATTTTGTTCGGGTGATTTTATTTAAACGGCGATAATCAATGCAAGGTCTCGCTTCATTAGGGGAGACGTAAAGTCCGATGACTTTTAGTGTCAGCGTCTTTTCTACTTCAGCTTTTAAGATTTCAGATTGTCGCGGTGATAGCCTATAAGGTTTGGTACAAATAGGTCTCTCATTTTCAAGCTCGATATCATGTTCAGCTAAATCTGTGCATCCAGGTACAGTTGAAAATGTTTTGGAGTATTTTCTTATTAATTGACCAAGCTCAATCTTCTGATTTTCATCCAACCTAGGATTTGATTCTATACCTTTCAAAATTTCGGATTCTTTAGTTTCTAATTCAAGTTTTGGTATTGTTTCTTCTTCTGAACCAACTTTTCTCTCTTGATTCGGTATGCTCATGTTCTCTTCTCGTTGAAAATAAGGTTTCAGCATATTCGCGTGATACACTTGTTTTATCGCTGTTTGGGTAATGCACAACGAAATTTGTCACTGAAAGCTGTTTTACAATCTTCCCTGGTCCAATCCAATTTACTGATAGCTCCGTCCAAGTCCAATAAACTATCACCAAAACGAGATCTACTTCTTTATAAAGTTTGGCTTTTCAGCCTTAATATCGTACCTGAGTTTCTGCTACTGTTTTGCTTCCTGCATATTTTCAATTGCATTCATTCTATTCATTAGCTCAAAAACATAAGAAAGGCAAAGGTTATAGGCACTGTTTTCTTCTTCACTTTCGGTCAAATTTTCTTAAAATAGGAGTTCTTAAATTGCGTCCGTGAACTAATTCTGCTGGACTAAAGCCAATACTATCATGAATGACTGTTCTTAATGCAAAGAGTGCATGAGATAAAACATTCTCCCAGTCTTCTCCATGTTAGACTTCTTGTGCCTATAACCCCAACTGTTATCCTTCTAGGCTCATAATCAACTCTGTTATACTTTAGGGAAACTAACCAAAACTTTAGCAAAGCAAGCAGTGAAATTTTTGTGTCGAGAAGGCATAAAGATGAAAGCAGTTTCTTAAAAATATGACTTTTATTAAAAATCAAGAACAAAGTCAATGTGCTCGTAACTGGAGCAATCAAAATAATAAGTTGAATAATAAAAACTTAAATCAACATTACCAGACCTCAGATTCGAACCGTCTAAAATAACTAATCGGCATAGTTAAAATGTTGAAGCAACATACAGTTGCATAGCCAACCAGTCGACGCTCTCTCTCTCTTAGAGCTAAAAAAACACATTTCTCATATTCCATATCCTTCTCTTTTCTCTAAAAACTGCGACACGAGTCGAAATTAAAATAGTCGCTCGATTTGCATTGCGATTGCTGCCAATCACAAAACACGAAACTCGCAAAGGTCGGGTTCGAATCATCGGTTTGTTTACTTTCATTGAGATCATAGAACGGGATTGGAAAAACAACACAAGGACCGTAAAATTCGGATCCGAAAATAACTTTCGCATGGTTTTTCTTTAAATGTCTAACACTCCAGATTCTAGACAAAGTACACGAAGTATTTGTTTCAGAGTTTTGTGCATCCTTTCAACAGGGTTGCTTTTGGGATGTCGAATTGAACTTTTTATAACACGAATTCCAAACATATCCAAAAACTGTTGTAAATACACTCATGAATGACGTTCCTTGATCACTTTGTAATTCTCGTGGAAAACCAAGACGACTGAATATCTGTAGTAGGGCATCTACAATGGTTGTGGAACACAAATTTGGAGCAGGAATCGCATCGGGGTATTTAGAGGCTAAACATACCACAGTTATAAGGTACTTATTTCCAGAACCATCAGGTTCTTACCATCAGAATCAGAATTAGGAATCAGGTTCTTAAGTTGTTGAAATGTCTCCACCTTTAACTAAGTGATCCATTCAGTAAAGTAGCTATTAAGTTCTTGAGCATAATTCCTCCAAGATTTGTCGTTTGACTTGTGGTGTCTATAGAAGCATTGTTTTAATTTTTCACTATTAAATCTATATCTTTTTAAAATCAAACGTTTTACAAAGTCATAGTCATTCGCATCACTAAATGATTCTCTGGCCAGCAAGCATATTTGATAGCTCTGGCGGTAAAATTGCTAAAAGATAAACTACCCAATCTTTCTTCGGTACTTGAGCCATTTCTGCTCATCTTTCAAAATGTATCAAATATAACCCCATTTCGTCATGCTTTTCATCAAACTTGGGTGTGATCTGGGTGAGTTGAATTTTTGGTCCGAGTTCCACTGTATCTCTAAACTCATCATTAAGGCGTTGACTACTCTGTGCAGCTTCCAATTTCTTCATTTCTAACTCACGTTGTTCACACTGCTGTTCCCGAGCCCTTTCCTCCTTTCTATTTGTAAGAATTCTGTCAAGAACAGTCCTAACTTCCTCATCATATGACGACTTTTAAGAATTTTTTGTTTTATGTCAACTACTCTAGTGGAAGGATCTACCTCTATTCCTATTTCCTCACATATCTCTAAAAGATCAGGCTTATTAGCTTTCGCCAAATACGCCATGATTTTGGGAAAAAAAGATAGAAATACTTACAATTTCAAATGATCGGGGGGGGGGGGAATTTCTTTCTTTTAAATAGAACGGTTATGCAAGCTATTACATTCCTCAAATTTGCTCAAAAATCAAAGCAATATCTATACTACTTTCTAAATAAACACTTTATACCATATAAAATTTAATAAATAAAAAAAATTCAAGGTCAAATATAAAATTAAGCCAATTCAAATACAAAGTTGCGATAAAAGTGAATTTTAGTGTGCACCCAGCTGCGCCAACAATGCCAATAAAGATGGCGGACAAAATAAACAAATACTTCGCGGAACAGTTACGGATACCATTTTCCCGCCATCTAATTAGGACTTTTTACTGATAAGTATTGTTTTTTTTTTTCTTTCATACTGCCCGGTGCCTTCTACAGATGCCTTGGCATCTGTAGAAGGCACCGGGCAGAATTTTTTTAACTTAAAAAAAAACATCCTACGGCTTCGCTAGCAGCGGGAGCGGGAACCTAGTAGCTTCGCTAGCACATTGAACATAAAGACTGTGGATAACAGAAACAGTACATAACCAAGAGAAAAGAATAAACAGAGAAATAAGCAATCGGAGCATTCTCCACACAAAATTTCAAACATACTTTTCCCACCTTCATCAACTCGTAAAAAAATATATTCCACTCACTCTTCATCCATTCTGCCAGTTCGATATCAAACCATTCTCAATACAAAATTTCAAACAAGCATCCTTTCCTAACTTCATCAACTTGTAATATATATATATATATATATATATATGCATATTTAACTCACCCTTCATCCATTCTACAGGTTCGAAATACTCCCGACATAACAAATTATGAAGGGAACCAACTGTTATAACACCAAAAGAATTACGAGAACTGCGAAGAATGCAGTTGTCTTTTAAAGTGAGAATGCAGACGATTTTTTTAAAGTGCATACTGACAATTAAAAATTGCAAAAGAATAAATATTTTCTGTTCGTATTCACATTAAAAAAAGAAAATAACTTTTAATTATAATGAAGAACAAAATTAAAATCTTTAATCGATTTTTTTAAATATTTTTAATTTAACATTTTTCATAATGTAATTGTAGTTTATGTACAACTCAACCATTGTAAAAAGTAGTAAACAAAACAGCAGTCCAGTTACTATAAGAGGGATCCGATGGGTTGCAATATTGGCGACAAACAGCTGGTGCACACTAATCTTCACTTAGGCCCAAAGTTGCTTCCTTAAACGAAACTGCATGTAAACTACAAATAAAATGCAATTTTCTATATCAAGAATATTTTTTTAAAAAAGTACTGAAATTTAATTCAAATTATTCAGTATGTTTGTTTTCTAAAAACAAAACTATATATCTACTTTTTCAAAACGAAACTAAATTCAAAACAATATTAATATAAAAAAAATTGGATAAACACTTTCAAATTATATTATAGGCATATTTTTCACCATTAAAGAACACAGTAACAGTAAGAAATTGATATATTATATATATATCAGTTTTTCTTACGACTAACTTTTACTTTGATACCAAAACAAAACTTAAGAGTAATCATTCAAATTCTCAAAATAAAATTGTCATTCGATATACTTCTTTTAAACGCAAAATAACTCAAAAATATTAAAATTCACACCAAGAACATAAATTCTAAAAATAATATTTCGTTAACTGAATGAAATTCTTTTTTCTCAAATGCAAATTAAAACACATTTTATATCTAATTCAATGAAAATTCAATTTCTATCATCAATTCAACCAAATAACGGTTAACTTTCACTTCATATACGACTTTTGTTTTCAAAAATCAGAGCATCAATTCTAAAGTGAAATATTCAAATGCAAAATTTAATACAAAATATGAATCGGAACAATTTAACCTAGAACAAAATAAAACTAATACTCATTTTCAAAAACGAAAGAATAAATTCTAAAAACGAAATACTCTAATGCAACATTTAGTACAAAATAAATATAAGAGTAATTTCACTTAGAATACACTAAATAAAACTTAAAAAGTTGTATTATTATCGATTCTACTTTGTTGTAATAACATTTAAATACAACTTTAAAATATTCTTTTTCAAAATTAAAACATTTTTATGACTTTTTTTTTATTTAAACGCATCAACGAAATAGTAGGGATAAGAGAGTGCCTTTGGAAATCGTAATCCAGCTATTAATACAAATAGTGAATGTATAAATTTCCAAAAAATTAAGTTTTACCCACGTTTTAATACAAAAACTGAGATCGAAATTAAATCAGGCACTTTCAGATAGAAAATGTACTTAACCCTGTGTCATCTTTTTGTTAGTGGTCTCAGACACTTCTGTTTTTCGCATCCCACCGCTGCCACCAAAAGTCTGTAATATGGTAGCGTCGATTATTCCAAAGAAACAGGCAGATTTTTAAACCGAATTGGTTTATTTCTTTTTTGACACATAGGGACGATCACTACATTACACAACTGTACAAAGACTAACATTTAAACATGAAACATTTTAAATTTTAATAAACTATTCCTTCCGGTATTCCTTTTTCACGTACACCGCATGATTCCGCTCTACGCTTCTCGTCCCCACGTTGCCACACGGCACCAACTAAATTTAGTTTCTGTCGCCATCTCACCAAAGTGTCTAGTCCTTCAGTACTTTACAATACAGTATTTTTTAGCCACAACAACTTGCCTCCGCCTTTGGTGAGTTTCTGAAAGAATTTTTAATATTTCTTAAAATCCAATGCTTTTTATGCCAGGCCATCACTTTAACACATGAAAAACAAATTTCAAGAAAAATGTGGTCATAATGAATTGAGTGGTGTCTAACATACAAATAAAAAGCTTCAAAAGTGACTGTCCAAGAAAAGAAGCAATCGCATCCAATTCCCATCTAAAATGAATTGGACCAGAGACATAAATTTAATTGCATAAGGCTTGAAATGTACATCTGACACTACCTTTAGCAATGGTAATTCCTTTAGACCAGGCTTTCCTAAAAAAACACAAAGGCAAAGTACATATCTAATTGAGATGATGGATTGAATCATAACTGTAAACGAATCAACAGTACATGAGGTAGAAACTACAAAGAATTAATATTTTAAGAAATGGTAGTCTCTGTTAGTATGTAACACATTCTCTAATCTTCCTACTTCAAAAGGTGTAAACAATGAAAGCACGAGAGGGCAAACACTTTTTTTTCCCCCATGTATCTTAGAAGAAATCTTATATTTTATAAGAAATCTTGGAAGTAAATATTGTATGTACTTCTGGATATTTTTGAGAGTACTTTTATTTTTAAGTAAAAAGGAAATAAAGTTATTGTTTATCCTCTTTTATTTGTTTTTTGATAGCAAAAGATAATATTAAAGAAATATCAATTTGATCTGTTTATAGAAATAGGCTAAATCCTAGGGACGAGTACCGCCAAATTTGGCTCCAAACTTTAAAGATAAAGTCGCCAAAATAGTCATAATATTGAGAAATAAAATTCTGAAGATTACAGCGTTCGCGGGGCTTGGCCAGAAAAAGTTGGTGGAAAATCGCCAAATGGTACCTGTCCCTAGAACTGTACCTAGAAATATTTTGCATTTGTAATTTGACATTTAATTATTTTTTATAGAGAAAGTGCTTTGATGATATTTGGTGGCCATTGGGCAACAATAGATATTCTGTTCAAAAGAGGTTTAGCTCGAGCCCTTATTCAGTACTCACATGTTATGGGCAAATATGTGGAAGGGTCAGAAGGCCTTTGTTCTGCTCTAGTCATGGCAGTGTACGATCCTTGGGGAGATCCAATTATCCGGAAGTTGCTTAATCAAGAAGATGTTGAGCTGAATTTGTGTAAGTTTTAATAATGTTTTGTTACTATTTTGATGATTAGAAAAATTATGGAAATTAGTGTTGAATAAATTTGTAGCACACATAGTTACTGCTTTATTAGAATTGATGCTTCTCGATATATGATGCAACGGTTTCCAATGCTTTCAGCACGCCCTAATTTCATTTTTTTTAAAAGAAAAAACAAATATACAAATGTGTAGGTTATTAGAAGATATATTGGTAAAATATCTCTTCCTCGATCGTTTTGCAAATCATTGCTTGTTAAGGGAGTCATTTTTGTTACAATTTATTATGTTCACTATACAAATCATTGATTATGAGATGTGCTGGTTAAGCAAGGTTTGATTATAATATAGATATTTATAGTGTAAACTGTTCTAGTGTACAAACAATTTTTTTAATTAAAAAAAAAGTGCTTAAAAATATTGCTAAAAGATCATAATACTATATGATAATAGTTCAGCTTATCAGTTATTACGCTCTTTAGGGGGAGGGACTTGTCAGAAAGCCTGTTTTTCCTTCTTAGTGAAGAAAATACTTAAATTCCCTCTGTTCTATATTTATCATAATACTTGACATTGTCAATTACTCGATGCATTGTATACTTTCTGTAAGGTATAGAATGCATCAAGTTGATACATAATGTTGAGCATACAAATAAGCAAATTTGTTTGCATTGTTTTGTTAGATATGATATAATAGAAAAGGCTATGTGTTTCTTTGTAAATTATTTCATTTATATTTCTTCCCTCAGTATTGTTCTCATTGAAAGATAACAGTGAAAAATATAAGCTAAACGAGGAAAAATTATGTTTTAAAAAAGTGCGAAAGATTTAATTTTCAGTTCTTATAAAACTTTTATTGCATTACATTGGTCTTGGCTTTTAAGATTTTTAAAAACATCTAGTTGATATTTAAATTGTGCTTATGTTAGTAAAACATTGTGCAATTAAATTTTTCCATGTTATACCTTCCCTAGATCATTAGTGCTAGTCATTCATTTCAAAAGATCAAATAATGTGATTTTTAATCATAAATAGCACAGTTATTGAAAATTTCAAAAACTATATATAAATTTTCTTTTCTAGTGAAAGAATTTATTTCATCTGAACCCCATGAATTGTTACTCTTAAGAATAGAATGTCTAGTCAATGCTCATTTTGAAGAAGCTGCAATTCGACTTCTACGTGTCAGCTTACACAGTGTATCAGCTTTTTCATTAAATGACGAAGAATGTGATAATGGAAAAGACTGGAAATGGCCTTATATGGAATGGTTGCTTCGGCTACTATTTCGGAAACGAAGGCTTAATGACATTATTTTAGAGGTTGGTCTATATATTTAAGAAATACTTATAAGTTTTGTTAACATTTTGAAGTAATATTCTGAATAGTTTTTATTTTTAATAAAGCAAGTTTCTGTGTAATTTTTCATATTAATTTTAATTAACAATTACCTTTACATCAGATAACTTAGTGAAAGTAACTATTTAGTTGTTATTACATTGAATCTGTTTGCCATTTCAATATCATGTGTTACATGTGAATTATTGCAATGATTAGTAATGAAAAAATAATCTGTATATTCTTCTATGTAGAAATATGTAATAACTTTTGTATGTTTATTACTTCAAAAGTGTGTTTAGCAACTCCTTCAAATTCATCTTAATTTTCTTTCAGACTTCATCTTGTAGCTGCCATGATGGTGTTCGCTTGATATATCGCTCATTTCAATCATCTATTGAAGATTCTGAGGCTTTAACAGGAACGTTAATAAATATATTTCTAGTTCGAGATCTTCTCTTCAAGTCAAATTACTGCTGTACTAGTGTAAGTAATTTATCAGATTTTATTCTGACTGTGCTAAATTTATAAAAGACATCATTTTAGAAATTTCTGAATGTAATTTTATCCTTAGTTTTTTCACTGTATTTTTTCATCTGACGTAAACTGTACTTGTTATAATACAGTGCCATTTCATGATTTGTGTATTCAAGATTTTTGAATTCATGAATTTATTTACATAACTTATTTGCAAGTAATCCGAGCTTTTTTTAGCCTATTAATAATATTTGTATGATACTTTCCCAATGATAGGCCATACAGAGGCCAATTGTAATGTATGTTGGCATAACAGAATAATTCACAAGATGAAAAAAAAAAAGTAGGCATATAATTTATGTGGTTGCATATTCATTTTCTGAAGAACTCATTAAATAATGCCTTTTTACCAGGTTATTATTTTTTTTAATTAACTAGTCTCAGTTACAGCAAGTTTCATAATTAATGTGTTCCCAATTATACCAGAAACTTTGAAATTATTGGGGATACCTTTTTGGCATCTGATCGCAGTAACAAACTAATATGACAATAATAATAATAAAAACTCTTCAGCTTATTGCCTCAGAATTTATTTTAGAACCCATTTCCAACTACAAATAAATATTACTTTTTAAATAAAAACATGGTCTTTTTCATAAATTATCCCATATAAATTATCATAACTATTTAATTTTTTCAATTTGGGTTTATTTATAATGTTTTACCGATACAAGTCATTAAATGAATCTTTATAAAATAGAGATGGTTAGAAAATGTGTATGCATGCATATACAAAAGTACTGATTTTTTTAATATTTTTTTTGGCTAAAGGTGCTTTAATGAATGATCAATTTTTGCATTAGCTTTCTTGCTCTTCACTTTGAGTTTGCTTTGACAAACAAACAAACAAAAAAGGTTCAATGAATATATTTAAAACTTATTAGCTTATCAAAAATGCAATTTCCTTATCAATTACTGAAATTTAAAAAAGGTGAAATAAATTTGTCTCTAATAATATAATTTGTCTCTAATAAATTTGTCCCTAACATAAATATGAACTCCAACTATATTGTCACAACACTTAAAACTGGTGGAAGTATATTGTTTTGGTAGTGTTTGGCATTGTATGGGTTCTTTGAATACTGTGTAACAACCTCTGAATGCCAAAAAGTATCTAAGCATTATTGTAGATCAAGTGCATCCTGATATGCTCATAATGTGCCCTGCCGGGTATGTATGCTTTCTGTCATAAGGCTACTAGTATTGTCTGCAGATGTGAAGAACATATTAGAGATTACCTGGCTTTGTCAGCCTACACAGTACTAGGTTTCAATTCAATTGAAAATCTTTGGGATGAGATTGAACAGATCATTAGGCAACTGGATTCAGTACCATTAAATCTTAAAAAATTGGAAAGAATAGTTCATCAGTTATGGTCTCAAATTCCTCTTACCACATGCCAGCATCTTATAGAATCTTTGCCGATAAGAATCCATGCAGTATTTAGGGTAAAAGTGTGGCAATTGGTCCAATTTTGTATTAAGGGGGTGGTCATAAATTTAATATTGGCCATTTGATGTGTATATATATATATTTAATATTGTGCTAATTAGGTCCAGAAGAGGATGCTTTGCATTATTTTTATAATGACTAGCAGCCAGAGTTTGTTACGAGATATCAGCCAAGAAGGGTTGGACAGGAACTTTGAAAGAAATTATCTTTGAAGAAACTGGAATTCATGAGCTGAAGAGTTCCTCTGCCAATACACCGTGCATAGTTGAAAAATTCATTTTGAATTGTATTACATATTTTTTTCTCATGGAATATAAATTCTTTCTAAAGTACAGATGTATTTATAAAAAATATCATATACTTGAATTTATTTTGAGCAGAATTGTTAAAATTAATATATTTGTATTTTTTTACAAATTCACAGCTTATTCAAAACTACACAACTACACTATTAGTTTTTCATTCTTTTTTTTTTTACTGAAGAATGTTTTTTTTTAAATATCTAAATATCCCTTTCATTTCCCCCCTTTTTTTTTTTGTTGTTGCTTTTAAAAGCTTAACTCCATATTTTCCATGACATACTCCATTGTGTATAGTATATGTGAGTTGCTGAATGCCTTTTTTTCCATTGCATTATGCATTGAAGTCCCAATTGCATAACTATTGCTTTGTGGTTAATTTACAATTGGTTTAAGAAGACTTTTGTTCCTGTGATAATTTTTACTGAACTTAGTATCCACTAATGCATTTTTCTTTTTTTCTTGTCGGAACTTAAAAATTACAAATATGTGTAAATACAAGAAATTTTTATTTCTACTATCTTATAAAAAACACCCCTAGATATGGAAAGATTTTATTGATGGAGTGATGGTGGGCAGCTTTATGGTGAAGTTTGCAAAGAGGTTGTCATCCATTAAAGTATTATAGCAGAGTGTCAGATTTAAAAGTTGATTATTGGAGAATCTTTCTATTACTATCATAGTTACTTATACTCCCCAGTCATTTGAAGAAAAAGAAGCTAAGTGAAAAAATTTTATGCTCCTTTTGTAATGAGAACTAACAATTGGCTACACAAGTCTCAGAAATATTTTGAGGAATATTCAGCATTCCTTGTCTTACTCTCTTTTGTGAAAACTAAAGGCAAGAAAAGTTCTTTTGTTATAAAATATTTTATTGTCAGAGATGCAATTTCACCCATGAGTTTTTCCAGATGTAACAATAAATAAATATTATAATGTGTATTAAATTGTTAAAGATGTTGATGGTGCACATGATTCTCAATTAGCCAAGGTTTAACCTGTACATTCTGTAATCATTGTCCTCAATTACTCTTCCTGGTTCTATTTGTTTTAACTAATAAGTTCATAACTATTTTTTTTTTTAATGCTTTCAGGAATTGATGAAACTTTGGTGTGAATTCCAAGCTAAAAAGCAAAAATCTGCATCTGAAATTCAAGAAGCGGCACGAAAACTTCTTGTAGGACATGCTTCTTCTAGTGCACAGTTTTATTTATTTGTGGATATTCTTTGGGCTAAGGTGAGTGAAAATTATTTTATTTCTGCTCTTTTTAAAATAATTCAATATAGAAGTTTTGTTTGCATTTATCTGCTTCTTGTAAGTGAGAATAACAATTGTCTTTTGTAAATGCATATGCAATGCTATTTAATGCATCTTTGTATTATGGTTAATGGTTTTAAAAAAAACAAAAACAAAAAATTACCTATTTTCAAGATATTACTGCAAAAACAAGAAATAAAACAAACAAACAAAATCTTTTTTTTTTTGTAATATTCTCTCCATTGCCTTATTTTGAAGAGTTGATTGTTATAATACTCTTCATAAATGCTTATTTTTTGTAATAAAATAAGATTACACTTTTTTAAAATCCAAATGTTAAGAAAAATTCGAAATCAACTATCATAAAAGTTCTGTTGCTTGAAAAAGGCAGTCCTTTTATAAAAAGAATCAAAAGAGTTTACTGTTTCACTTACTTTGGTTCCATTTTAAAGCTATTATATAAACAAGTTCTAATATGTGATTTACAAGAAAAAATGATGTTATTTGCATTATCTCTTCACAGAAAATTAGTTCTGTCAATCAGTTAAAAAATAATAACAGTTGAAATAATTTTTTTAATTGATGACATTTTAAGGTCGAAATTTTAATATTCCTTTTTAATACTTTCTTTTAAAAAATGTCAATTTTGTTTCCATATATTTTAATCTATGATAAGCTTGATTATATGTTGCGCCTCTTATTAAAGTTCTTTCTTCTCCTTCTTTCTTTTAAGTAACATAATAAAATTGTAAATATTTATATAATATCCTAAAATTTTCCTATTACATAATTAGGAATTCCTTTAATAATATTAATAAAAAGATACGATTTTTATTTTTGCTCATTAAGTTAATATTTCATCATAAGTATATGCTTTACTTAATTTTTTTTCTTTCTATTTTTGTTTACTCTTCCTCATAGTTATTGTTTTTTTTTATTGCTTTTTAAATTTAGTTGAAATTTAAAGTCCATTTATTTCAAATCCATTATTTGTTTCACAATGGACAAAAGAAGGAAATTGCATGTTGCCATGAATTATACAAATATTTATAAATATATTTACTAAAAATAATTGTTGCATCCTTTCTTCCTTTGCAGTTTGGAATTTCTCTTCTTCCATTGTATTTGGAAATGTATATTAGAGGACTAACATCTGATCTAAACTTTCTGGAAGCAGCTAGGCAGGTTGATAATAAAGAATATGTGATGGAAATTGAGGATCATATGGCAGCTATGTATTTTAAATTATTCACTCTATTCAATGCTATCAACAAAGAAATTGCTTTGGAATGCCTAATGAGTTCTTTCTCCCTGGTTCCTACCAAAGAAAGACTGGAATGGATAAAAAAGCTTTCATTACAAATATCGAAAGAAAAGGCTTTGAAAGCAGCTGCTGCAAATGATGATTCTAAGAATAAACAGAACTTTTGTAACAAAAGTGGTTGTCCTCGTAATTGCATTCATCCTTCTACCATTAAGCGAAAACCTGTTATGTGTGATCAAGCAATTCAAGTTGGGGATGATTCATTTGTTGATTTTGAAAACTTGCAAGGCATTTCAATGGATAATCTAAATTTAATCAATCAGGGAAGTTGTGATAACCCCAAACCTCAAACTGTAATGAACAGCAGTGACAAAATAGCTGATAATTTAGAGATTGCAATGGGCAAAAATAAGCAACAACTGATGAATACTACTGATGAAATACTAACAAACAAAGTTCAGATGAATGGTAATTCTATAAAAAATGTAGATAGTGATCTCATTATTCTAAAAGAAAAAACTTGTTTGTGCAAATCAGGTGGAAGGGAAGGTAATTGTAAAGATGGTAGATGTATTCAAGATACAGTTGAAGAAACAAATGGGAATGTTAGTAACAGCAACGTGATAAGTGAGCAGGCTGTAAATTTAGTGAAAGATTGTTCCATTCTTGGAGATGAAACCAAAACTACCTCTTCCTCAGGTTTTAACCATGACAATTCATCTGTAGTTAATAGTGAAACTGTAAACAATAGTACTGGAAAGGTAGTATTTAATAGCAAAGTTGATAAAATAAAAAATATGTCCTCTTTTGTTAACCATGAAGTTAATGATGAGGACCGCTGTGTTTTAGATAAAAGTGCCATTGATATTCAGGGAAGTAGCACAGAAAAACTTACCAATGATATTCCAATTAATTATACTATGGATGCTCAAAAGAAAGCTTTAAATTCATCCACTGTGATTAAGGATAGCGAAGGAAACAGTAACTGTCCTGCTAATATTAAAGAAACTATTCATGTAAATGGTTATATGGAAACAGATATTACTGATGAAAAGACTCTTATAAATACAAATGAAGATAAAAAATCTGAATCTGAAACCATAGTATGCATTTCTAACAATGTTGAACCAGAATCACATAATTTTACTGAGAGTACTGATGGCAAAATTGCATTATCAGAAAAACCAAAAGAAAATTATCAAGATGCCATGCAATCTGAAATGACATCAAGCTCAGTACCTCAACTATTCAAAGTACCTGCCGAAACAAATCCCAGTGTTAATGAAAACGAACCCATGATGACCAGGAGATCTAATTTCTTGAAAAATGGGCATTCAGTTACTTTTTCTCATATTGTTCTTGATTCTAAAATACCTGGCATTTCTTCTGATATAACTTCAGATTTTGTTATTGTTCTTGAAAGTTTAAGAAACAGGCAATTGAAAAGTTCTTGCAAATGGAGTCAAATAAAACATTTATGCGAAAATTACTTCAACATTGTAGCAAATGCAAGAGAGAAAATGCGGGAACCCGTAGTGAATAATAATGCTGGTAATGCTGCTGATTCCATTTCAGAGTTATTTGAATTTAATCAGAGCATCGATAGTATGTCTGAGGATCATTATGCTGATAAATCGCATGTTTTGAGACGTTTCATGAATTCTGATAATGCAGCAGGTATAGGAACTTATATTAATTTATCAGATATACATTGCCCTCAGATTCCACTGGACAAACTCTTTTATTCAGATCACTCTTCCTCTCATTTAATGCATAAGAAAAAGCACAAAAGGCACAGAAATCATGATAAAAATACAGACAGCCTTCTGGGGAAGAAAATAAGACATGGGTCCAGAACTCAAAGGGAACAAATTAAGAGAAAAAAGAAGAAAAAGCGTAAAGCAAAGCGGACAAAAGGGCATACTAAAAAACATCATTTCACACATGGGAAAGTAACTAAAGAGTATGTGAAGACTAAAAAGAAGAAGCACAAACTGAAGAAAAAGAAAGAAGGAAATTCTGGTTTCATTTCTGGGGATTATTGTAGTGACATTAGTTCTGGAGCATTGATGCGGTTAGTAAAGGAACACTCTCACAATTATTCTAAATTTCCTGCTTCTACTTCAAAACATCCTTATACTTCTGCTGTGGTTTTGGGAAGTGCTAGCTCATCAGATGCAAATGATGAGCCTCAAAGGAAGAAAAGGAAAATTAGCAAGAAAAGAGTTTGTGATGAAAAGTGCCATGATAAACATAAACGTATTAAATCAAAATCTGGGAAGCGCAAAAAGACAGTCGTTATGGAAAGTTGCAAAACCGACTTAAAAAATATAATGGAAAATAATGACATTGATGGAAATGTGGATTCTGTCAATGATTATTCACGCATCGTGCAGTTTTCTAGTGTAAAGAAAATGGAAGCTGTGCAAATACGTCAACGATCTGTGGCTCTGAATCTTTCTAAAGTAAACAATAAACCTGAAAACAAAGCACCATCTGTTATTCCGTGCCAAGTAAAACCTCAAAAATTTTCATCGGATGCAAGTCCTCTTGAACAGTTTGTGAGCCAAAATTTTGATAATTATAGTCCTGAAGACATCATGAAAATGCAATTATTAATGGCAAGACAACAACCTGTTTCTGCCTTAACTACTACAGTTTCTACTACCAATAGCCAAGCAGTTGTCAAATATGTTTGTTCAAAAACAACCTCTCGTTTATTATCAGTTGCCCAAACCAATTGTACTCTTGGATCAGATTCAGAAGCAAGCAAATCACCTGTTCCAACATTTACAAGCAGAACTTCAGCTGGTCAGAAAATGTCTTCAGTTCTTCACCAACCTCAAAATCTATCCACAAATGTGAAACATTTCTTGATTGAATCAAATAACAAACCATATAAAATTTCAGGTAATACTGCAATATCTTGTGGATCTGTGGTTCCTGCCAGTCTTGCAGGGAGTAATTACACTGATGTCCACAATTTAACTGGAACCGTTCTTAGTGGTAATGTTAATTATCCAGGTACTTCAACATCACCTCAAGTCACAGCTTTTGCTTTACCAGTTGCTGCTAATCCTTTAGGAGGTAAATTGGTTGGTAATAAGATTGTAATACCATTGCCTCCATGTGGACATCTTCGAACAACAGCTCCAGGAATGGCTTTAATTCCTTCCGATTCTTCTAACTTTGCTTCCATATCTGGAAGTCAGCCTTCTTCCAACATTATTATTGTTAAAAATGGTAATAATACTCAAATTATTCATGCACCTCAACATCCTAACAGTTCTCATTCATATATTGCCAGCACCAAAGTTACACCAGTTGCTAGAAGTAGGAACATCAATCCAGTAGTTTCTAAGACTGTACCTAAAATGATAAAACAAGCTGCTAAGAAATTGGTACAGCCTGTTGTAAAAAGAACTATAACCAAAACTTCTACCATTTCTAAACCTAATAATAAAGATTTTTCGAACCTGTCAAAACCAATGCCTCTCTCTATTTCTGATACTTCAACTACAAGTGCATTAAACAATACTAGTATTGAACCTTCACCTGAAAGTCTTCTGGTACAGAGAGCTATTGCTGAAGCTAAAAGGGCTATAGCTGAAAGCAATCCCGATCGTCCTCTTGATTTGAAAAGTGTACCAAAAGAAAATTCTGAAACTATCACCAAAAAGGAGGAAACAATTTCTCTCTTGACTCAATCTGATAGCAAAGTTGATGCAAAAGAATCCCTTGAAACGGAAGAAATTTCAGTCTCAACTCCTGGCTCACCAAGATCTAATGAATCAAATTCTGCTAAAATTGAAAAAGAAATGCCTATCTCTGATGACCCTGTATCATTGGAATTGGAGGGAAGTACTGAAACTCCTGTACTTTCTGAAGAAACTGACAAGTTAGAATCAAACAAATCTGATTTATCTGATAAATCAAATGAAAAACCAGTGAATGAACATGTGGCAGAAGTTGAATTAAAAAGTGTTCCACAATCACCTGAAGAAGAAGAAGAAGCATCTGCAGTAAAAGTGGACACTGATCCTGAACAAGAGAATGTCCCCAACTGTATTGTAACTGAAAGTGAAACTATTTCAAAAATTACTTCACCCATTGATAAAACTTCCATTGAAACTGCTGAAAATGTAGATTCTGAAAACAAAAGTCCTGCAATTGAGGAAAATCAACCAACACCAGTAGCTGATGATACAGGAATTACAGAATCAGTTGCTACTGAATCCAAAACCAGAGTATGCTCAACACCTGTTAGTCCAGCTATCAGTGATCAGCCAAAAGAACTGCAACCCATAGATACTTCCGATACTACTTCAGAAGTGAAAAATTCTGATAAATCCATTAACCTTCTTAAAGGGGAAAGCAGAACTTCATTGCCAGAGGGTGCAACCAGATCTTTTACTTCCATTAGTGATGCTGTTCGTTTTAGTCTAATGGATATGGATGATGCTACAGATTCTGTTGAAAATCAGGTATATTTTTTGTTTTAAGAAACAATATCACATCTTATTGGCCAAGTTCAAATATGTATATAATATATGTTATTTTGTAGTTTATACTTAATTATTTATCATATTCGGTAATATTTTTTCTCTGAAAGGTTACAGGAAGAGAGTACAATGCTGAGGTTCAAAGATTTTAAAGAATATTCAAATCATTCTACTATAAGTTGAAAAACTGATTCTGTATTACATGTATTAAATTAGATGATAAAAACCCATCTGTCAAAAATTTTGGATATTTAATGCTAACATTCTTTGATAATATATTTAGATATTTAATTAAGATTGAAAAAGAAATTCCTAGAAATATGATGCCTATATCATGTTTTTATTCTTATTAAAATTAATTATGAACATGCTTTCAATTATCTTTAGTAATTGTTATCAGTATTTAATTTTGTTATTAAATCTATATTCACTATACCTGCCAATTTTTTTAAAAAAATAAACAGCAAAATTCAACTGTTGTGTAAAGTTGTAATATTGCTTTTGTCCATAAATTAAAAATAATTTTGTACCTGTGGCATAAACAGTTTTAATTACAATTTTGAAAATAATATTTTACATTGACATTTTAGTTGTTTTTCTTGTTTTAATGAACTGAAAATATTGAAATTTAAAGAAAAGAACATTTGTTATATTATATAACTAAATTTATGCTACTGCAGTTTGTTCTCATGAAAGATAAAAGTATAAATTGCTTTAATTAAAAGTTTTGAAAAATTATTATTATTGTTATTATACAGGCCGAATAAGTTTAGGAACTATGGGTATACTTTGTTCAGTGTTTAGGTCTTTATATCAATTAAATAAATATATCATTATAAATTTATTTTCCAAAAGTGAATACCAGTTTTGGTGTTAGTTTCTATTATTAGTAGTTTATCAATGTTAGGAATGAAGAATTTGATATTTAGAAGGAAACCAAATTAAAATGACTTCATGTTGTATGTTCTTGAATTATCTGTATTACAAATATATCATTGTTTTTGAAGTTTAACTATTAGATTCTTATATATGATTCTTAATAAATAGGTTCTTCAAGCCTTCCAAGTTTCTCATGAATCTTCTCCAAATTCACCTGCATATGACAATAATTCTACAAATGAAGGTGATGCTGGTGAAACATCGCCATCTTCTGTAATTCTTACAACTCCACAAAATACAACTACAACTGAGTTGAATGTTAGTAGAGTATCTCAAAGATTTGAAACATCAGTTCACAGTTCTGAAACTGAAAAATTTGCTGACTGCCAGAGTACTGTGTCTCGAACAACAACATGGATTCTGGAGGATACATCTCTTAATGAATCATCTCAGGTAATGCAAGTGCAAAAATCACCAGATCTCGATTCATCAGGAGAAGGTAAGGATGATGATAAGCCAAAGAAGAAGCGAAAGAGAAAAGATAGATGTGAAAGGGATTTAGAAGCCACTCACAAATTTTGGTGTGAAATATGCCATAAAGGGTTCTTTTCTGCTTATAATCTGAGGCGACATTGTAGAAATGTACATAAAATGAATCTTCCTAGAGGTTCTTCTGAATTACCATTTGGTCCTAAAAATACCCCTGAAATATCTTTTGCTAACAACTCCCAGTGTCATCAGCAGGTTCAACAAAATGAAAGCTCGCCATCAGAAACAGCTACTCCTCCCCGTTTGGGCTATGTCCAACAAGCATGCATCAGCCCTAAAGGGGCTGAATTCTTGTTACAGTCTCCTACATGTGAAAATAAAACACAAGATTTTTCAATGAAGACATCAACTAATCAACATACATCGCAGTTACAAAGTTCTGACTTCCAAATGCAAACTCCGGCGCGAATGTCTAATCCATCTTCTTCTAGCCATGTTCCGCCAGTAACCCCACCGAAGGATTTTCGTTTGCCAAATGTTACTACTGCACCTACTCAGTTGTCACCAAATAAAATGTCTTCAATTACCAAACCTGTTACTTCCCCAAAATTTCAAAGGTTGCCAACTTCTTGCTCAACACCCACAGGTTCTCAATTGCCAAAAATTTCTCAAATTTCTTTATGTGGACAACCAGCTCTGCAGCAACAAAGACAGGTAGCACAGATTCCATCATCACCACTTGTGCAGCCTCTAACAGGTGGTGCTTGTCAAGCTCAACAGTTACAAGCAGCTCAATGTTCTCATTTCCCGGCTAATAAACAAATTGTTCAACAGAGAATTGGACCAATGCAGCTTATGCATCATGCTGGACAAATGGCTCAAGTTCAGCATTCACCTCATGGAATTCCAAAACAAACTCAAGTCCAACCATATAAGAAGAGTACTGCTACACAGCAAAGTACCAAGCTAACAGAAACTGAGAAAATTCAACAGGCAGCTCAACTAGCCCAGACTCAACAACTTTTGGCCAATCAGCATTTGCAAAAGTTGATGCAAATCAGACAGACTGCAATTGCAAATTCTGGAGCTGCCTCACAGTTATCCCTTGGTGCTCCTTTACCAGGGATTCAGTCTCCACCATCAAAATCAGCCACTCAGTGCTTTCAATCGCAAATAGTTGCAGCTCGACAAACATCAACTGTTGCACAACTACCTACACAGCAAAGAAATCAGGCAGCAAGCTATGCTGTAGCATCTCATGATTCAACTTTGCACCAGTTTTTTCCATCATCTGTTCAATTAGGTCAAGAACAACCCAGTTGTCCCCTTGCTTTCACCACACAAAATGTAGCTGAATTTAGCAGCAATCCTTCACCATATCCTAATCCTATCCCTATATCTACAGAAACAAGCGATAAACTTGACGATTTAGATCAATTTCTTAGGGAAAATATGGAATGGAATCCAGAACAGGCAATTCCTCATGCATTAAATCAACAGCCTGGAAATCGTCCATCTAGTGCTGAATCTTTAACATTAGTGATTCCTCCACAACCACCAATTTCAGCACAAAATAGAACTGGAACCCATTTAAAAAATAAGATTTCTATAACACGACCTAAACCTCGTAAACCAGTTGTTACATCGTGTTCAAAAAACTTGTTGGGAAACCTAGGCCGTGGTGTTAAGAAAAAGTCTTCTCCCAGAAAAATAACAAAAAATTTAGAAACAGATTCTACTAAATCTGATGTTTTCTCTCAAAATAATCTTATAAGTCAGCAAGCACATGGCCTAGATTTAATGCAAAGACAGTGCAATAAGGGGACTTCCAGTGACATATATTCTTCAAAGCCACTTTCAAAAGGTGCAGCTGTAAGTTCAATTAATGAAACTGACAGTTCAGATAGTGTTCAGTGTATTAATGTAACACATAATCCAAATTCTAAAAATGTCTCTGTTGGTATTAATTTCAACACATTCTCGCCTGCTGAAAAAAGCATGAACACCTTATCTAATGCTGAAACAAATTCAAGAGTTGTGTTTGGTGTACAAAATAAGACTCCTTTTTTAGACCAATGCAGTTTAGTGAATAAAAACTGTTCAAATGTAGGTGATAACCTTTGTGATAATAATTCAGTTCATATTGGAAGTCCTTTTGCAGTTAAATCTAAAGATACTTTATGTGATCCCAAGCCAACATTCTTTGGAAATGCAACAACCTCTATGTGTTCTAAAAGATCTGAAGCTATGCAGGATGTTTTTTTAGGACAGCGAAATAGTGAGAACTGCGATTCATCTCCGAAAGATAGGCATTTCTTTAATGTTGATGTACCTGCAGGTGTAAATTATAATCAAAAACTTCATATTTGTCGTGATAAGAAGATTGGTGAATGTGGTTCAGTACTTGAAAGTAATAAAGATTGTTCTGTGTCAAACATACAGAATAATCTTTTTTTAGGTGAAAAAACTGCAAGCAGTAACAGTGCAGTGAGTGTCAAAATGGATAATGAATCAAATATTAATTCTGAAAATACTGCTTTAGACAAAGATAGCGATGAAAAGAATTCTGTAAATACCAGTTATACTTCAGCTACTACACGCACCAACACACTTGACCTGAAGGATGAAATAAAAAGAGACAACCGTGACCAGGAAGTAAAGTTGCTAAAAAATGAATGTGATATGAACTGTATGAAATTTACTGGTGGTGAAATCAGTGAACACTTTAAAGGAATTCTTGACAATAATACAAAAAATATAGATTGTGAAACTCAAAACGAAGATTTACCACTTGTAACTACTCATTTATCAGAAAATATTAAAGGAAAGGATATAAATTTTAACAATGTGCTGGATTTTAATACTGATAAGTCTTTGTTACTAAATTCAACACCTAAAAATTCGAATCCTACTGAAAATTCATCAAAGAGTGAGATTTATGAATTTTCATCTGGAAATTTAGAAGAAAATAAGCTTGAATATATTCCCTCAGAAAATGATGATATAAATAATGAAATTAAGATGGAGAAAAGTGAAGTGATGATTGAAGTTCAAGATTCTTCAAAAGACTCATCTAAACCAACAGATGTCTTCTGTTCTCATAATAAAAAAATTGATGAAATTCCTAAATCGGAGAGCATTGATAAATGTGATGAAAAGCATATACCAAATGATGATAATCATGACCAACATTCTAGTCAGGAAAATAAAGTTCCAAATAGTATGAGTCATGGATCTGATGTGGTTTGCAATAATGAAAATGAAGCAGCTTCAAAACGTGTTGCCTTAAGAATTCACAAGTCTCAAGAATGTTCCAATATGGCAAATGATGATCAGTTTTATGTTGCTCAAAAATCTCTTATCAATGTAAAAGTAACAAAAAAGAATTCAAACAAAAAGAAAAATAATAAGAAATGTAAAATATCAGACCATGCTACAACTGATAAAGCACCACCTCTTAAATTAGACATTAATTCAAATATACAAAATACAGATTTGTCAGATAATGGGAACAAGCAAGATGAAGTAAATGGTCAAATCTGTGAGAATGTGAATTATTATCCAGACATTGAAGATAGTAGTCATCACTCTGAAGAAACTCTAGAAAATGATCTCATCTGCATTTCTGATAAACAAAAACATCAAACCTCAGAGGAAATTCCTACTGGAAGATTGCGATTGAGAGATACACCAAAGACTTCTGTTAAAAGAGTTTGCCCTTGTTGTATAGATTCTAGAATGCCCAAAAAATGTCGTGCTAATGGTGGCAATTTCTTAAAGCTGTTTGGATCTAAGGTTCCAAATTCTAACAAGGCAAAAACAACGCTGAAAACAAAAAATGCTTCAAATTCTCTCAGTTCTAAGGTGAATACTCGATCTTCTCAACGACTCAGGTCACGTAATAATGCTATCAGCTAATCTTTGAAAAATATTTTATGTGATTCTTATTTAAATCTAGTCTTAATAATATGTAGTATTGTGGATGCTCTTGTAAATATACATTGTACAGTAAAAATTAAATCATTGGCTTTTTATATACACATGTACAGCTTTATATCTTGTAAGATAGATGTTATCAATGAAATGATATTGAACTCTTCAAATTTCTGATTTTATGACATTGAATTCAGCATTTGTCGATAAATCATTTGATCATAGTTCTTTTGAATGAGAACTAGTTGCATATCATTGCTTTTCATGAAAATGTAGGATGCAGAATTTTTCATGCTGAAGGATGTTAAATTCACATTATGTTAATAATTCAATGTTTGATTTTTACACTGATCATGAATAAAATGGATTTTAATGTTACAGTGCTTTAAACATTTTAAAACAAATGCTTTAACAATACAGTGCTTTAAACAAATATAAATAAATTAGAAAAGTGGTATTCACTTTATGATTTTCAATTTCTATACAAAGAAGTTTATATTGCAAAATTTAGTTATTAAACTATACTAGTTAATTTATTACAGATATAATTTTTGTAGCATCCAATTATACAAAACTGCTAATTTCTGTAACAATCATTTTAAAATTATGAGAAGCAAACAAAATAAGAAAATGACGTATTTTTATGTTCTATATCATTTGAAACATAAATATCATCAACACTCATAAATAACATGAGAAAGTTAATCATATAACTCATTTTGTCAAGCATATTATATACATTTCTGTGCAACTATAATTCATTTAAATCCTATTTTACTTTTAACTTTATATAACTAAAAAAAAAAAAAAAAGAGAAAGCTCTATTAAACCATACAAGCATCTCTGGGACATATTAGCATTCTTATTGATTTACTGAATCACACAAGACTATAGAACTATATCCAAACATATTGCTATATAATATTTAGTTCATTTTTTAAAGATGGGATTACATTAAATATAAATATATTTTATTAGTAATTTATCATGAATAATATTGTTACTTTTTCCAGTTATTGAAAGATTTTTTTCATATAAAGGAGAGAGAAAAAAACTGAGAGAAATGTATTTATCTATTAACTGTGATTAATTGGTGTGCAAGTTTAATATCAACACATTTTTCACAAATATTTTCACACTTCAATAATGACTAAAACACATAATCGATTATGTTTCTTGAAACTGTAGTCCTCTTTCATATTGTTTTAAATTATAGTGTCTCTCTATGTGAATGTTTTTAATTATCATCAGTTACTGCATTACATGCCTTCAAACAATAATATGTAATTTTCCATAAAATATTCAGCAATAACATCTCCATTAATGCAAAGAAAATTGGAATGTGTGTGTTGGCTCTTTACAAGTGCAATTTTCTGAACTACGGCTATCAATTAAAAAAAATTAGTTATTTTTAAATAAGTTGAATTTTGCCATTTTTCCATGATAATTTCTAAAAATAATATTGTCCCAAAATACATTTTTCTTCATTTTAAAATTTAAAAAATGTCCTTTTAATTATATTAATTTAATAGTCTTGTAAATTTTTCCTGAATTTTAGAAAACTTAATATATATATATATTATTTACTTAAATTTCTAGCAATAGATTACATTTTTTTTGTTTACATTGCTTTCATCAAACATATGGTTGCAAAATTTTCATCTATTTATTAAAAGCTGAAGAAGAATTTTATTTAATACCTATGTAGTTTACAATTTGAATAACAGAAAGCAGAGTTACTGTATCACAAAATTTAGAAAATACATAACCATATGATGACACACAATGCTATGATGTCATGTAACTGGTTTCTATTAGAGAAGTTTGTGTACAAAATGAACTAACATAACTAAAACTATTAAAATGGTTTGATTTAATATCTATGACAGTTTGTTGCTTAATAATATATTTGTTGATAAAACCATAGACATGAAGTTATGAATAAGAGAATTTAATTGAAATTAAATATTTCCAATATAGCTTTTGGCAACAATCGCAATAGCTGGGTAGTCTGTAATGGAGCAAAATCACAATAATGAATTAGGAAGATTTTGTTGGAACTTTGACTATTAAAAATTCATGAAATATTACAGAAAAAAATTAGTTAGATAAACTTTATTAAATAGAAACCTTTCATAATAAATATCATTCAAAGTCAAGGTTCGATAGAAAATTTTGTTAAATTGAAGTTTATTAAATGAAAGCTATTGTATATTGAAATTCTGAATGCTTTTGATACATACTAATATACACTGTTATTATGTAAATGGATCAAAGATATTTTACTTTGCACTTTTTACCTACCAACTATAATTTTAATTTTTCCATTGTTTCAAATTTTATTATTTTCTGGCCAGTTATTAATTGATTATAGTAGACATATTACATCAGTAAAAAGAGTTAACTTGCTAAGTTCATGATATGAAACCATCAATAATAATTGCTTGATAACACAGTTCTTATTGAACTTGGGTAGGCATAAAATAATGAAATAAAGAATGGGTGGAAGATTAGTGCATAAAAATTGCTTTTATGAAGCATTAAAAATCCATTTGAAATAACACAATAAACCCTTTATTGTGTTATTTCAAAATAATGTCCCTTTATTTTTTCTCCCAATTAGTAAGAAAATCATTATCAATTTCCATGTATAACTGTTTGATACTAGTATGTTGTGTACATGCATTATTTTATATATGTGCTATGTAATTTGATGCTAGTATGTTGCATACATGCATTATTTTATATATGTATTATGTAATACAAATATATTCTATTTTAAATACTGTTCATAACATAAATCATGATTTAAGACTTTTTAACTCCAATTAAATTATTAATTCTAATCGCCAGATTAAGGCTCCAATTTTATGGTTATGCTTTCATTTAAATTTTTTTAATTGAGGAATTACTAAACTCTGAAGACAAATTAGTAAATCATTTTCTACTTGTAAAGGAACTTCTCTGAATATTAAATAATTTGCCAAAAATATTGAGTTTAAATAGGTTAGTAAATTGACAATATGTTGGTTCTTAAATTTACACTCAAATTTTGTAAAAAAAAAGTTTTTAATTAGTAGTTTTTATAAAGAGTTAATTGAAATTTCTCATTATAGAGTTATTGAAATTTTCATTATTTCATTTCATGATTAATCACAAAATAGTTAATTGTGTAGTAGTTTTTTCATAAAGTATATTAAATCTGCATTAACTTTCTATAATGGGGGGGGGGATGTATGTGGTAATGAATTTGAATACCCTATAAAGTAAAATACTTTGATTAGGGAATGTTGGTATATAGAATCTCTGATAACATGGAAAGAAAATTTATCAGCCTGCTTGCTGCATGTGAATTTATTTTTGAACCAAGAATACTATACTTTCAGCATTACTAAAATTATGAAGTGTTTGATTTATTTAAGAATAAAAATGAAATTGCACTGTAAATCTCACTTTTTATTTATGCATATTCCGAACGAAAGTATTGTAATTAACAAAAAATTCAACTTTAAGATTTGGACCGATTTATATGAGTCTGAAAAGCCATTTTAAAAATCTAAGAACAGGTGATTCTAAAAATACAACAAGTTTGGATTTTTCAGGAATGATATTTAATATAGTCTTTTTACCAAAAATATAGATTTCTTTCTATCAAATTCTAAAAAAAAAAAAAAATGTCAACACAAAGTTTTATTGCTAAAATTGATCTCTATCAAATTCTGGACTCAATAATAAGGCAAAGAATCCTATTCCTATCAAATTTTTTGACAACCTGGATCAAGTATTCTACTTTTTTTCTGTATCTCATGATAAAGCATATTATTTAAATCTCTTAAGTTACCTCCATGTTGAGAAATTTTTACTAATAAGCTAAGCTAATCTGTAACATAAGTCAAACTTGAAGTAACTTCAGTTTTTTTTTCAGTATATTTTTTATTTTACATTTTATTCTTTTTTTTTATATAATATCTATTCCAGATCAACTTGAATGAAAATTTCCTTGAAATAATCTTATGATTAAATCAATTTAATCATCATAATAATCAACTAATGAATTGTCAATGCAATCCTCTCTTTTTATCAATATGAATGTAATCTCATGTTTGTAGTTGTGTCAGATTTATAACAATAATAATGCACACATAAAATGAATCTATTCTTTAATGAAATTATGCTTATGAAAGGAAATTTCTTGTGTTTATATTTCTCACTTCTATTAACATTGCACACAGGTTAAGAATCTCCGAGTTAGATAACTTAATTTTGCACAAAACTTTCAATTGAAATTATAGATTAATATGAGTCAACAAATAGATTGTATTCTTGTGAATGTGATAAATCTAAAACATTACAAATTCAAAATAAATCAAATTTGATTGTTGACAGCAATTAATAAATCAAACAATCAATAAAGCATAAATGGATTTTCACTGTCCCACAATTCGTCAATAGTGCAAGTATATGGGGAAATATAAAGTAAGTCAAGAGTGTTAAAAAAATCTAAATTATTAACTATCAAAATTATACAAGATTTTGTATTTGGTAGACCATTCAACTTAAGGCTACCATATTTGATGTATAGTTACTTCTTGGGTAGTATATAAATCAAAAAGAGCTTTAAAAATTTTAAAGTTCTTCTTTAGTAACTCAGTGTATATTATCACAAATACTATTTTCAAAAATCGACCTTTTATTGGTCCAATTTTATTCCTGACTAATTTTTATAAGTTACTACATTTATATACAGATATATAAATGCATATTTTATATGCATATTACTGTTGCTATAATGAGATTAAATTTTTAAGAAATGAATCATGTCTAAAACATCATGCTATGGTGTTCTAAAATAGAGGTTCAAATTCGATAAAAAATTTTAAGGAGATTTTCATTTATTAAAGTGAAGAATAATGCTATTTCAAAGCTTTTCAGACTTTATAGAAAGAATGTAGAATTTAATTACAAATGGCAATAGAGAGTAACAGAAACGTTTTGTTTTCAATCTAATAACATTATTTATGAGAAACGGCTAGGATTGATAATTCAACATTTAATAAAAATGTCGTCAGACTTTATAGAAAGAATGTTGAATTTAATTACGAATAACAATGGAAAGAAATAGAAACACCTTTTTTTTTGTTTAAATCTAGTAACATTATTTATGAGAAAAGACTAGGATTGATAAATCAACATTTAATAAAAATGTTGTTTTGCCCTTAAATTTTAAAATTATGGTTGATAGAAAAGGTTTAAAAATACTACATTTGATTTTTTGCTACAATATTCAAGCATTCATTTTTGAAGAAGAATTATTATTTTATTTTCACATTTTGATGTACACGATACATTTTATTTTAAGATCATTTTTTTTGTATACAAATATTGCACAAATTATTATCAAACATTATTAATCGTAATTTGATCCGAAATCTTTCAATCAAAGCAGGAACTATTGAATCGCAACAGCATATTTCAATTCATAGGAAGACAATATTTAACTTTTAGAGAATAAGATGTTTCATTCATTGAATTTTGATAGAAGCATCATTTGCCCAATCAATAAAATGATGAGAACAGGACTTCATATTTAATAAGAATAGAATTTGTAATTATATTTAGATACATGATCAGTTTCAGTCTTGTCCTTTTTCAGATGAGTTATTTTAAATATGTTATATCTGATGTTAAAACAATAAGAATATACAGAAGAGCTCCAGGTGTTTGCTGATAAATTAGATGGCAATTCAGATAAAGTCTTTATTTTTCAAGTGTGATGGTGGATTAAGACAAAAGTTATTTGCTTTCCTTTACATTGAATAAGCCTTTGATTTTTGCTGTTAATTTGTAGAATTCTATATCAACTTTTCCAGATATTGATTCCAAGACGGTCCTTTATTTCCATCAAGTCTTTAAATTCATCAAGAAAAAAATTGAGATTTTCAACGATGCAATCAGTAAATCAATATAACAGCAAAGATTTTCTTTAGAAATGATTTATAGTCTGTGTATTTTCTGTAGGTGGTTCAAGGTCACATTTTCTACTGCATTAATGGTACCAGACAGCCAACAATGAGATAGAAAATGTGACCGTGAACCACCTACAGAAAAGTAAGATATTGCTATAGCATTTAATTATATACAAAATTAAAATTTGAATAATTTTTATCCTCTTGCTTCATAAAGACCTATTATTTGAAATTGCTTCAAAATATAATTTTATCTTTCTTAAAGTTCCTATTTGATTTCATTGAAATTCAATATGAAATTTTGTTTTAGAAATACTAAATTAAGTAATGTGCAATATATAAGCATTTCATGAATTTTGTCTATCATTTTATAATGATCATAAATTTTTCCTGAACCTAATACAGAAAATAATTTTCCAGTTTTTTGGAATAAGATCTTTATCAGTTTTCTTTTATGCAATAAGTTTGAAATATTTTAAATGTCTCAAGCACTTTTTATATAATCTTTTTTTCACTGTTCAATTAATCATATTTTTCAGTGATTATGTTTGGCAAAATTCATAGTTTTTATGATGTTAAGCTTTTTTGTTTTCTTTCGAGTCTATGTCACTTCTGAATTTTGATCAAAATTTAAAATTAGTTATTGCCACACTAACTAACAGTTAAAATTACTAGCCCAAATAGCCATAATTCTAAATTTCCAATGCTCAATATGTAAAACAAATATTATAGATATATATTGTCTTATTTCAAATCAATCAAGAAGAAGATGGGTCTATATATACATTTCAAAACTAAATGCAAAGTATACTGTATTGAGAAAATATACCAGACAATCAAGTTTAGAATACTTAATGCGCTTTCCTTCTTTATAAATATACATTTCACACAAGATTTATCAACAAAAGATTATTTAAGCAATTAGAATAAAAACTTATTTATTAAGAGTTAATAATTAAGAGCTTAATTCAGAAAAATATTATGCAATATAAATGAAAACATAAGATTTGTTACATTAAGGGAGAGACAAGGTATCTATCTACTGGATCATATTTTTTAAATGAGCCATTTTCTGCAAAAATCTAAAAACCCTTTTTTTAATATTTGAAATATATTAAAAAATTATTTTGATTATTTGTACAAAATTCAGCTTTAAAAAAATAAAAAGGAAAGGTACTATTTGATATAACATGAAATGTCACTATTTATGACAGAATTTTACAGTTTCATCTATATTAAAATGCTAAATTGTCTTCAAAATAGTTATATTAAGGTTGATGTTTAAACATTTCTAAAAACATTCCATGACAATATTTGTAAAATAGCATTGGATTTAATAAGCACCAATACAAAAGAACATAGGTAAAACCTTGATTCTGTGATCCTTTGATTTCCGAGTGAAAATGCTCCCATCCTTCCTTCTTTAAAAGCTAATAATGATTATAAGGCAATATTCAATTATATTTTTTATTTGGCAGGGTTCATAACCAATTTTATTTCAGTACTTAGATACAAAAATATTTTCATACAAAGAGATAGGGTTGAAAGTAATAAAGTTCAAGATCCTGTTTTAACAATGAAAAAAGTTTTATCATTTGAACTTTCATACTTGTTATCTCTAGCATAAATAAGTTGAAATTTCAATAGCTATTTATTTGTATCTATTATTGCATGTTAATTAAGTACATCACAAAACTTATTTTCTACTTTCATGGAAATATTTTCAAAGTTTTACTATACAAACAAAGCTATATTTCTCAAAGCATACCTAGTCCCCCCCCTTTAACAATAAAAATACTATATAGATGAAATATTCTAATGAACTCCACAACCATTATAAAAAAGGGCAAATATATTTAATGTGAGTATTCAATTTACTTACATTTGAAGTTAATGATTTTTTAAAATGACTAATTTTAAAAAGATGAAAGCAGTGAAAAGTTTCAAAAAGATGAAAATTCATTACAGACTGATCACAGATCTGCCAATGATTTATTAGTTGCATAAGTCAACTAAATTAGACAGGTTTATTTAAGTAATTATTTTCTGATTGAAATTTACATAAAGAAGCCAAGTAAAAAGACAAAAAGATGTGTAGTAAAAAAAATATATATATTATTGAAGTTTCAGGAATTTTTCTGCTTAATAAAAATTATTAGACCTTAGCTAACAGAGGTTGAATACATTTTAACATTTTCAGTATTTAGGAAAAAAATACACAAGTACAAAAAATTTTTTTATTCTTTTTAAACCTAAATTCATGTTTTCTCCAAGAGAAAACACAGTACCAGAAAACTTTCCAACTATTCATATTTTTGATCATGGAATGAATTAAGTAAGGCAATACCAACAAAATGAAGCATGTAAAACATGAATTTAGTTGGGAGTCTTTATAAAGAAGACATTACTGCACAGACTTTCTCAACAATGTCATCTTTCTTTTTTGTTATTGCAGCATCTGCATCCAGATACTGTTGTTTGCTTATTTTGTTTGCAACAAGTCTTTCAACAAGCACTGTCTGTTGTTGAAATTGTTCTTTGTATGCTTTGTCATGACGCTGTATTTCGGCAACCTAAAATAGAAAGAAAAATATTTGTATCTATTTAAATATAATAACAAAAAATTCATAAACATTTAAAACATACTAATTTCATAAGTCAAATGAATGCAGTAATTCAAACAGAAATCTATTTGATTGGAGACTATCTTTGATTATAACTAGAGAAACATAAAATTTTAGAATTATGGAAAATATTATAGCATTAAAAAATATATACTTTATCAGCAGCCTCTGATCCCTCCTGTTTTAGTTTCATCAAAATGTCAGCAATAGCTTGAGTTTCATATTTATGCTCAGCATTCAGTTTCTTTACAGTAGCCTGATAGCTGTTTAGATCCTTATTTTGCTTGAACACTTTTAGAGCTTCATCAAATTTAGTGTAAATTGCTGTTCTGTTGGTACAATGGTTATGAAATGCATCAATGTAACCCATCACACGCAGTTTGCGTTCCTTTGCAGGATCCTGTCAAAATGAAAAATGAGTTAGTAATTCCACATTTAAAATCATTTTAAGTATTATAGAAACAAATACTGAAAATTTCAATAATATATTTTTATATCATTTATTCTATAGCCTTGTAAGAATTTCTAGCTTATATGAAATATTTACAATTTTCATTCACAATGTAAGGTAATATATAAATACAAAATTCAGAAGTCATCCCCATTTGGAAATGAATCATAAATTAAAAAGATTTAATGCTCTCTAAGTACTAGAAGTAAATAATTTACACTACAGCTTATAAATAAATTTAAAAAAAAAAGGAATTTGATCAGACACATACCCTTGTAATACTGAAGTCAAAGCGTACATAGATGATAACTACTACAAAACAAAGATATAAAGCTATCACAACTAAAATAGGTTCTTGCAACATTAGTAATTTCTTGTATTCATAATGAACCTGCAAAACAGAGAATTCATATCATTTGCAATACTTTTCACTTATTCTACTAAAGAATGAAAACAGTTAAGAGGTATTTTTACTTCATTATTATTGTTGTCTTTCAAAATGTGTTTGAAGTCTACAATAATAAATTTTAAAAACTATACATAATAAAGAAACATTTACAAAGCACTAAATAAAAGTTCTAATATAGTTTATACAACTAAAAATAAAATGTAAATTAGTTATGAAATACATACATAAGTATATATGTATTTAAAAAAAACCCAACACTAATAAAGATGAAAGTTTGTCGATAATCTTCAGGATAGTGGAATCCACAGCTATCAAATTTATGCAGAAACACTTTGAATGATGGGAATATGTATCTCAAACTCTTATTTATCTTTTCAAATAGTAATTTCTTAAATTGGATTTCAATTTTTTCAGCCCTCTTTTACCAATTATCACATAAAAGTGCATTTTACATAATTTTAAAGCGAAACAATTTGTGTTTTTAAGAAACTGGTTTAAATACTGTACAATATTTTGTATAATTTTTTTAATTGTCATGATCTGTGATCAAGTTCTTTCATGGAGCGAGTTTTACATACTCTCTTCTCCAGATGAAAGAAACAAAAATTAAATATAAGGAAAGGAGAAGAATCAAAGAGTGAAATTTCATTATCTAGAAGTTTGGAGGGGGAAATAAAAAATTAAAAAAAAATCAAAACATTTTTATACATTTAAAATGTAAGAAATAATCTATTCTATTGATATTAAATATAATGTATGGCTTTTTGTGAGAATATATATCAAATATCTACTGTAAATTAAGGAACTTATATTGAATAAATCTTTCAATAAACTCAATTATAATTCTGCAGACATAACAGAAAAGATAAACATCTAAAAATTCGTGCTTTCTTAATTTATAGTAATCATTTGTTTGAATTATCAATTTTATTGCATCAATTTCGAATGAAATTTACTAAGACTGATAGCTTAACATTCAACTTATTAGTTTCAGGTACAACAATAAGCACATAGAATTGTAAAATAATTGTGAAAAAGATAGTCTCTTAAGAGGACTAATAACCAATAAGCATTATTCTAATCTTGTAATATATATAGCATAATGATATTTGCAATGACACAAGCATAGTCATAATTCAATGTTGAACTTACTTCAAAATCTTGAATATGTTGTTCAACAAGATTTCTGTGTTGAAAAACAATAACAGGTCGTCCAACAGTATCCAAGTAAGTATAATGCAGTTCATCAGGCAAACGTTTTGCAGGATACGGTAATTTTACTTGAATATTTCTGAAATATAAATTATAGAATAAAATAATGGGGTTTTATTCAAAGAATATAAAGGTTCAAAATACAATTAATATGTTGATCAATAAAAGGCAACTGAATTTTTTTTATATATATGAGTAATATCATTTCATTAAATATTCAGTTTAACATAAACTGCAATTACTGATGTTGAAAGAAAAATAAGAAATAAAATGTATGGAGATATTTTTTATGTAAAATATGCACTACCATTATCTAAGCTATATGTCCATGAAGCATTTCTAGGTACACAGAAAAATTGCACAATCAACAAACTTATCTAGGCTAATCTTAGTAAAGAAAGTTAAAAAATTTGAGATTTAATATTTGTAATAATATTAGAGGGAATCATTAGACTGATGTTCATTAAATCTGAAATCTTTTCTATTATTCATAGAATTTCCTAAAAATCAATATGCTGATACCTGATAAATCTTGCCTTGAAATGCATTTTTATTGTGCAATGCTCAATATTGCTCTAAAAGTCCAAAGACAGATTAACTCATAAACTGCTAAATTGTCTCTGCTATTTAACAATTTTATCCACTAAAATAACTCTTTCCTTTTTAGTCATAATAAAACACATAACTTCAATTTTTCAAAAATTAAATTGCAAACATTTAATAAAAGAATAAAAAGTGATATCCATTACCACAGCAGATTAATTACACTCAAATCTTCTATAAAAATTAATGCTGAAATCTCTTAGTTAAAAAGAAAAGCAGATGCTGACAATAGTGGAAATTATACAACATACATGATAGAGGCTTAGAACAAAAAAAGCTCAGTTTCATAAAATATTGAATTAAGCCAAATGTTATTGAGCAGTAAATTGTGATTAAATAAACTATAAAATGAATACAATTATACAATATTAAAAATACAGTAAAATTATTGCATAAAAAAGAAAATTAACCTCAAGAATGTTAAAATTCAATTCTTAAAATGTAGGCATTTGTAGAAGCATGCCATGTGTGCTATAGAGTATATTTTCCAATTTACAGTTTTTTTTATTTATTCAAAACCAGTGAAAGTTAAAAGATATTGCAAACTAACAAGGCTGTAGTAGGAGCATGCCATGTGTGCTACAGAGTATATTTTCCAATTTACGTTTTTTTTATTTATTCAAAACCACTTTAAGTTAAAAGATAATGCAAGATAACAAGGCTCTAAAGAATAATAAACTAACAAAGATACCATTACAACATGCATCTAATTAAGAATAGTTTATTTCTCTCTAAATCACAAAATTCTGCGTGAATTGTCTTAGAATTTTAAAAATAATTAATATTAAGTAATTATATATCTACTAGTCAATTATCGCCATTATTGAAAAAGATATTTTGCAAAAACAGCTAAGTGAAGACACTTTCTTACAGAATTCCTAAATTTATTTGAGAAGGGGGTTAATCAAGAATCATAAAATTGTATATTATAGACATTAAAAATATAAATGATGCATTTAATTTTCAAATGAGTCATTATTTTTATTTTTGCTATTATTTTCAGATGCTTAAATGAAGAACACTTGTCATGCAATTAATAAACCAAAACTTACAGTTCAAAATAAATTTTAAGATAAAAAGCAAGCATCTTTTTGATTAACTACTGCCTGGCTACAACTGCTGGGTCTCACTTCACAAACATATTCAAATTGTAATTGAAATTTATTAAAAAAAAAAAAAAAAAGTTAGCTCTACAAGTAGTTCAAGTTTTAACCAAATCTTGGGAAATTGAAATGGAAAATCTAAAAGAATGAAATCAACAACAAATTTACATTTAAAAAATGTAAATAAATTTTATTTACATTTAAAAAATAAACTCGAAATAGTATGACATCAAAATATTTTACCTTATCAATTTGATTCTTCCATGCTTCAAACCTATAAAATTTTACTGAATTGCAAACCACATCATTAAAACACCTGTCAAATTTTATTACAATGAAATCACATTTTTTTTCTTAATATCAGGTTGCAGCCAGGCAGTGGTTTATTTAAAAGAACAGAATAATTACAGAATGTATAAGAATCATCTTTTTATTACAAAAACCGACTTTGGCTACTAT
Organism: Argiope aurantia; assembly: GCA_026543865.1. Classification (NCBI taxonomy): domain Eukaryota; kingdom Metazoa; phylum Arthropoda; class Arachnida; order Araneae; family Araneidae; genus Argiope; species Argiope aurantia. The sequence goes on from JAPMOR010057863.1 coordinate 38,365, forward strand.
CCTCAAACCTAAATAACCCAATTATCCTGTCAAATTCAAAATAGAAAAAGGTTTTATCAAAAATTTGACAAATGAAAGAATATAGCAAATTGAGCATTCACATTTCAAATCCTTTAGTGGCCCTGGGGTGAGGGGGGGAGAAAAGAAAAGAAACTACTATGATTTGTAAGAAACTTTAGCATTCTCTCACCTGTGGAACCCTACACAAATTTGCTGACGATCGACGTATGAATGTGTTTGAAAAATCCAACTTCAAAATATTATTTAGTCATCAAGCCATCAGAAACTCCACTTTTCATGACAATGAATGTTTTTCTAACAACCATCATTTTTTCCCCCCATATACCCTAGTTTTTAAAAAAAGTGGCAAAAATGGACAGAAAAGTGGATTACCTAACAAAATGTTAACAAATAATTGAATAATTTTCATCAAGGATGAGAAATAATCTCAGCTTGACAGATAGGGTTGAATTTTTTTACTTTTTGCAATAGATTTCAATGATTAATATTTTGAAGCAGGAAACTTGTAGTTTTTCATACTCTCAACATATAACAAGCAGCCTCACATTTTCATTATTCTGAAGAATTGGTATCCACATTAAATATGATTTGTATAATAGTCTCATGAATATGCAGACTATAATTACCATCACCCATCATTAACTAACATTACTGAAAACTCTTTTAGTAATTTATTCTTCAAGAAGTTACTGATGGGCCATCTATCAAAATAGATAAAATCTTTCTAAAATCCACCTTTCCATAGAATTAATCAAATCTCATAAAATATCTTTAATTGAAGAACACCACATTAAAATATAAGCCACATATCTGATTTCCATATTCTTTTCATTCACAAACTGAATACATGTAAATCCATTTATTTTACTTGCAAACAATTATTGATTGTTTCAATAAATATTAGACTATATACATTAAGATAGTCAGACATTTAAATAAAACCTCCTTTGTGTTTGGAATAATGCTCAATAAAATCAAATAAGAGCTTTTTGTTGAACCACAGGAGAAGATGTCTAAGAACATTTCTCAGAATAAGTTAGAAATATTCTCATAAGACCCATATGAATAATAACTGTATATACTTCAAAAAGCATTTTTCAATTCTTTATCTAAGAACTGAAAGACACAATGAATGGCATAATAGCATCATCCCCAGTTACTATTTTTGTTAAATATTTTATGCAATTGTGGTAGTAATCTGCTTACTCTTCACCTCTCATTTTCTATATAAAGATAAAAGATTGGTAAAGGACAACATTCACACAGTATTTATTGTCCGATAGTAAAATACTTAAAGCCAAATTAAATTACCTTTTCTTTGCTCCCAAAAAATAATAGATATACAGTTTCATCTAGTTTTCAAAAGAAGCAAAATTCAGTGATTTTAATAAATAAAACACATTAAATTAGAGACTCATCCAACAATTCTACATTTAAAAAAATATTAGATACTCACCTACAGCCCTCCGGAAGAATAACTTTAACTGTGCATTGATCAATGACACTGTCATCAAAGATATGGTCAACAAATCTCAATTTCAAAATATAATTGTCTCCTGCAATTAAATAATATCTTTAAAATACTATTTTGAGAATTAAACAGAAATGTAACTTAATTAATACATAACAGAAAGATTAAAGTAAAATGTGACTATTATTTTGATGGAAAATACTTTCATAAGATAAAATTCAAAAAAAATTTAAGAAATTTGAATATTAAAATAGAAAAATGCAAATATAAATTATTTACAACAACAGCAATTAAAAATAGAAACAATTGAACTTAATGAAATAATTCAAAAGGAACTCTTAATTATCTATAATGATGAAATCAAACGGCATAGTGAAATTGATACTTGAAATTTCGTACATGATATATATATATTAAAATAAATTAAAAATTATCTATCTCTTTGTGAAGATATCAATAATTATTTTCTTCCTAATGTACTTTCCTTGAAATTTCTACAATATGCAACAGAATTACAATCAGATTTAGACTAGGTTTCTCTACCAATATTAAATATTACAATATTAATTAGTGGTAAATTCTATTGATTTAACTATTTTTAAGAATTAAAATAATACAGGCATTTTTTGTTAGCAATATTATACGAAAACAAATAAACTGGAAATCCTTTTTCTAGCTTTTATAAAATGAATTGACTCATGCCAGGTGTCAACATAAAAAAACAGAAAAATAACATATTTGCTAGTTAATATATAGTCATATAAAATTTAGAAAAGTATAATAAACTGAACTTCCAGGGATCCAATTTAATTTAAATATTAACAGTACTAATTTAAGCAGCATTGAGCTGTTAATCATGCACAGACTATATTTCATTCACAAGTATTTATGGCAAAAAAAAAAAAAAAAAAAAAAAAAATACAAAACAAGAATTAATTTAAATACAACTTAAAGAACTTTTATTTAGGGATCCATTTTAAAAATAAGTAATAAACAAATAATTTCAAAAGAAATAAAAATTATACAATACCACTGTTAAATAAATATTCATATGTAGGTACATAATATCCTAAAACATAATGGGTTTTCCAGCCACCAAATAGTGGAAAGCGAGGTCGCAGCTCCACTTCAGTTGAATCCTCAAGGACACGTAAGTGACTCGTAGAAATATTTCCAATTTCATCACGATAATATACATCACTTGCTGAAGCAGGCAATACAGTCTAAAATGTAAACAAAACCACTGGTAAAAAATGTCCATTAAAATATAAATAAAAAGATTAGTAATAAAATAGTCATAAAAGTTAAATTTAACTTTTTGCGCTTATTCAAAATTAAAGACAATTTACAATGTTGGTGATGGAAGATGAAAAAATAAATGATTGAATTCTCCAATGTCCTTTCAGGATTCATTCCCTAATACTATATATATATATTATTTATAATTATAGATAATGGAGAATTATTTAATTATTTGAAAGTATAATTGGTTCAATTAAAAAAATGTAAATATTACTTTGAGAAAAATTATTAAATTTTATAGTTGCATGCTTTTTTTTTGCCATCAAAAAAATTCTGCAATCATTTTCAAAATAAAGTGCATCCTTGCTTAACGAGCATAATTTGTTCTCAAATCTTACAGGTAATGGAAAAACTACTAATCAAAATAATTTATTTCATAGGAATCTATGTAAAATAGAATAGTACATTCCTTTCAGAAAAGAAATGCTGATAGATATTTATAATAGTGTAATTTTTTACAAGAAAATTGCTTTCAGACATATGTTATTCAAAATTTAGTGAAAATGAAACAGCATTACTGTTAAATGAATTTGCAGTCTGCATAGCTGTAACCTTACTACGGTGATGATTCTCAAGATATTATGCATTAAATTCCCATGCTTTCAGCATCTCAATTTCACTGTAAAGTCATTGCCCTACATTGCTGTGATGCAGAATGCAGCTCCATAAGCTCTGGCTGTTTTTCCACTAGCTTATTGATTTCATCGCTATCCACTTCTAGTCCCGTAATCTTTGGCCAGTGATAAAATCTCCTCAATTAAGACTTCACAGACACTTGCTCAAACTCCTCGGAGTCATGTTAGACAATGCTTCTACGCAAGGGTTCTTTTCAAACAAATGTTTAGCACAGACAGATTCGGGCAATTCCAGCAGAGTCACAGTGACTCCGTGCCACTCATTAAGCAAATCACTTTTTTTACATTTTGATTTCTTCATTATAAAAGGTTTGATTGTATTTGATTTCTTAAGTAACCTTTTCTTAAGTATTTATTTCTTAAGTATAAGCTTAAGGCTAACTTGTTCTTCAGTTTTTACAATATTATAAATACAATACACTTGTATGTAGTGGTACATTTATAATGGGTGGAGGAGCTGAGCTAAATATGTGTTTTCAGGAAGGTTAATGATTTTACATATAAAGGAAAAATCTGTCCATAAATTAAAAAGCAGCAAGTGTTTTCCTTTTATTAATTTTCTCTAAAGATAGTTTTGTGTCTATTTGCTTGAAACTATTTTTGTGTTACTAATAACAAATTATTAATTGAACAAAAAATGATTAAATTTATATAAACAAGCTTGAAATATTAAAAATATTGTAGAGTCATTACATAAAAGAATTGATCTAAAGGATAATAAAAATTGATTCTAAACACAATAAAAAAAATCACAAAAATATATCATGTCTCGTAGAGTCTGGCGAATTAACAGGTATGGTATAAGAATCCTGTTATATCAGATGAGTCCCTTTCATCAGTTTGAAGTAGATGGAAACAAAATTAGGCAGATCTAGTTGTAAATTGTTTCTTCATGGCATGGAATCAAAGATATATCTATAATTAGTAATAGGGTGAAAAAATGCAGAGTCTCATTCATTTGTATTTATTATGAACTCTAGTATTTCTCCAAAATTTGCTCTCTATTACAAAATCTTCTTAACTTCAATATGCATATTCAAGTGATGTTAAAAATCAACCATTAACTTCCTAAAGTCATGCAATAACTTTTGTCCATTTTGAAATTCTTCACCGATTCAAATTTGTTATGTTCCACATTTTAAAAAAATATAATAAAAATACTTACCTTAAATGATTTGACAGATGCAATGCCACTCTGATCCCGCTGGAATTCATATCGAGAGAAGGCCCCATTCAATTTGGCTCCTGTGTGAGCAATGTCTATTTCCTCTTCAATAGAGATGACACCCCAGTGGGAAACTTCAATAGCTCGGTTTAAGTTTGTCACTGTCAAGAAGGGATTATTGTTCTCGCAATGAATAGTCATTTTGTTCTAAAAATAAAATATTACATTTATTAAATAAATGATACTTTAAAAAAATTATTACATAAAATAACAAATGCTACATTAATAATTATAAATCAGTTTTTTTCTCCCTATTTAGTAGTAAAGAAGTCTCATTAAATATTAATAATGTTATTACATGACATTTTCTATCACTCATCCAAATATACACAATCATGCTGCAAAAACACTAAAACATTAAATGTATTGCCCTATGCAGATGCTGTATTTAGTATATTTAGGTGCAATTAACTGTTATCAAACTATAAGAACATTGAAATACAAGTTTAAACAGAGCATTTAAGACAATCAGGTAATGAAAGGATCCCTTGGATATCAATGAGCATCAAAAGACTGAATGCTTTAGTTTTAGATGTATTTATCTAATACTAAGCTGATTCTTTACTAAATGATATACATCCATTCATAAAGAAAAATAATTTATTACAAAAGAATTAAATTAATCAAAATGAATCCAAATCATTGGCCAGTTAATCAGTTTTTCTACCATACAATAAGTATGCCAAAATCTTTATTAGAATTTTACAAATAACTGCTCATTGAAACATAAAAACATTTTAATATTTACAATCATTTGTTTACAAATTGCTTAAAGCATACACCAGATATACTTCCATATATATAAGACAAAAATATCTGCATATAGAAATAGAATTAAAAATAATTTTCGTTCCCCCTTCTATTTTAAGGGAACATGAAAGACACTCTGCAACTATCTTAAATATTATATTTGAACTATTGTTGTGAAACAAGTCAAAATAAAAAACATCACAACAACGGGTGGAGATGTGAAGTGTCAACAAACTGCACAGAAGATATCTAAGACGTGATAGCACAGAGCAATAAATTTGCAGTCTGATGTTTTACATAAAAGAAAAACATTACCTAAATTAATTAATTAATTTTTTAATTTTGATTCTTTAAACTCAATATCTTTTATGAAGAAATTCAATTAGATGCCAACAATTCCTAAACACATCATGTTTCTACAAGAAATAGGTTATTCTGCTGTTCTGACTTCCAGAGGTCATAGTGCAAATAAGTTGAATGCAAACTTTCAAAGCCAATTGAAATTAGCAATCATAATACAAATATGAAAAAAATATCACAATATTCTTGGAATAAAAAATTTCCAAACATGATTGTTAAAATAATTAAATTCTATTCATAATGAATTGCTTCAATTCTATTTAAATGACTAAATAGGAACATAATATAAAACTTTCTAAAAAATCTTATAGTCACAGTAAATATATTTTCTTATTTACTATGTAATCTCTAATGATTTATAAAACAGCAATTAATTTTTGTAAAAAAAATGTTTTAAATACTTAAGTACTACAATAATTCTCATTTATTCAAAATAATAAAATAAAAAATATTTTTATAAATATTTGAAAATCAGTACTAAAAATGCACAGTCCTTCCTCCCTCTTTAAATGTGCAATTACTGGCCAAACTACTCAATAAAAATATACAATTAAGATTATTTTAATTAAAAGTTCTACAAAAAAAATTCTAACAACCCACATTTAATACATTTCATATTTTTAAATTTTCAGATAAAGATAAAAGGAATAGCATGTTAAGATAATATGTTTTCTTCAAATAGAAGCATGCATTAATGAGTACTTTATGGATAGATATTACTATTCATAATAAATACACAAGACTATTTTAATCAGAAAAGGTTAAATAAACAATAATATAATTTAATCTGTAGAAAATAATTATTAACTAATAGAAAAGGGTCATTTAAAAAAATTATAGAAAAATCAAATAAAATGCATCAAAATTTTAATTTTTAAAAAATTATCTTACCACAGAATAAGGACCTATGTTGTCATAAGGTCCATAAGTAATGAGATTATCACTGTGTGATACAGGCTTCAGCTTAGAGAAAGATTCAACAGAATTTGAAGGCAAGGTCACACTAGTTGTTTGTGTCTTAGTAAGATAGGGGCTATAATAATAATGGTTTCCATGGTATAAAACTAATTGCTTTTCTGTTTGAGTTATAGTAGATGGGTAAGGAACAAGTGCATGAGTTAATATCAACTCCAGTCGTACAGTTGTAATTTTTCCAGGTGACAGAGGGTTTTTGAAGTAAATCCTATGAGTGTCTTCATCTTTATGAGCTTTGCTACAAAAACAAGAAAAGAGAAATTAACGAATATGCTATCTAATAGTAATATGTATATTTTAAAATACTAGCTATATTTGGCGAACAACTGGTTCACCAGGGTTAATAATCCCTAAAATTTGCTATTAAATATTTAATGTAACTTGATCTATATAGTTTCTTCAGTAGAATGAAGCTTTTTAAAAAATTAACTTATTTAAAATTAACTTATAAATTATTCATTTATGTAAAGGAACAGAAGTTTAATTTTTTTATTTTACATGTTTCATTATTTTTTGTATTAATATTAATAATTTGAATTAAAAAAAATTCTGCAACTTTATTAGTGACTTATCAATAACTTTAGCATTCTAGAATTCTTGGTTTTTTTAAAAAAATTATTCTTGTTTATAATATGCTCAATATTCATTCAAAATTCTTGCATATCCTTTTATTCTTGCACGAAAACTTGCTTAAAAATTAACTATAGAAAAAAAAAATTGTATGTTTAAGGAGATTTTGATTATTAAAATAATAAAATTTTCTTACAGTCATATTTTTGGAAATTATTAATAAAAAAATTTTAATTAAAATTTCAAAAAATTATTCTCAGGGTACACTTTTCCCAGCAAAGAATATAAATGGCAAATTTGGTAGCTCTAGGTTAATTGATTTAGTTTGTAAGAGCACCAATGCACAAACACACATTCATCCTTAATATAAATACATATTTAATTTAAGAGAGCAAATTATTTGTAGATGTAGAAAAGATGTTATTACTATAATTATTATAGAAGTAAGGTATATATATATACTTATGAAACATATATATAAAACAGATTACTTTGTATAAAACAAAATGCATCATTTTTTTGGATTAATATCCAAGAGAAAAATTAAAATTATTCAAGAATTTGTTATTTGATAAAACATATCAAAATTCAGAATGTTTTCACAAATTTTCATTATTGAGCAAATAAAATTGTTCCTAATAAGCAACTAAATGAATAACAATTATATGAATTCAAATATTTTATCATATAGCAAGTTTAATAAAAAGTAATTTACAGATGCATATCAATTTATTTTAAGATCCATACAAAATTTTCAGAATACATTTTTAGATATGCTAACAATGTTCAAATACATAAAATTTCTGAAGTTAAAAAATTTAATAATTTACGTTAATCTCATATAAATATACAACTTCTGAATAAATTTTACTTTATATTACATATTTTTCAAAGAAATTTAACCCACTTCTCATTCTGAGCAAGTTCATCAATCCTTAAAGAAACTTTGCCCTCATCTTGCATCTGCTAAAATGATATAAATATATAATTAGTAATATTCTGTAAAATAGTTTTATAAAACATACAAGCTATGTCTAAAAAAATTTTTACACATATATTTTACAGAGCAACTATTGTAAATATGCTCTATAAATAGATGAGCATAATTCATTATCATTCTTCACAATAGTAATATTTCTCTAAAAGAGATAAAACTTAACAAAGCATTGCATTCAAAGTAATTAAAGAAAAGCAAATAATTTCAAATTTTATAATTCAGTAAAGAAAGGAAGCAAATTTCAATTTTTTTTTTAAATTGCTCTCTGATGTAGCATTAATAATAAATTTATTTGATAAGTACTATTTTATGACTTCATAACAGGATAAAATGTAAAGCGTTATTGCTGATTTTAGATAAACACTAATGACAAAAAAAAAAAAAAAAAAAGATACATAATAGGATGAATTGATCAATGGTGGAGCAATAATTAGAAATATAATTTTGTTAATAAAGTAATAATAAGAGTATCCATAGGCGAAAATAAATTGAATATAATATACATAACTGCATTAGATAACCAGCAAATATTCCTTTACATTACAAATAACACATTCAAAACATCTAGTATAAGGTCTCAGAAAAATCACATTTTGCTTTATCAGGAAATAAACCATATTTGATAGATTGAAATTCTCTTAAATATATCTTTGGTTATTTGTTTACTTAAATCGATTCCTGGAGAAGGATTTATCAGTGCATTTATTGCTTGTATCATAAAAATTATATCTTGTTCAAACAGAAAAATGCAGAATAAAATGTATTTATTTTCAACTAATATTAACAGAATAAAATAGAACTCAAATCATAACTACTTGCTGTTACAAAGAAAAGATACAAGATCTTGAATTGCAGTTATTCATAAGTATGCATTAGAATATATGTTTTGATTAAACTAATAAATTTTAAAAAATTCATTAAACCTGTTTATAAAATTATTTATTGCTACAAGAAAAATAAAGAATAAAAATTTTGATTTGTAAAGCAATAATACTAGAAAATGCTAAGAGAAGAAAAAAACTTTTTTCATTAATAAGTACAACATATTTCATTTTAATACATTAGTTTTAAAATTGACAAATAAAAATTATTCAGTACTTTAATATGTTCCTGAAAGTCATTGAAACATAGCTAAATTTGATATGATATAATTTTTATCTACCAAGATTAAATATATTTTTGTCTCTACAAAAATAAAAATTGTCATCATGTCCATTCCTTCTTAAATAACTTGGCAGAGCTCCTGTCTTAAATTTTAATTTAGTTTTAGTTCATAGAACCAGCTTGAGCTAAACAGTTCTAAGATCACTTTTTAAAAACTATGATGACAATTCAAATAAAAGAACAAATAAAAACAAATATCCGATTTCAATTAATCTATATTTTACTGAATATAAATAGAATACCAAGTGAGTTTGCAAAATGGACGACTGACATTAGAATAAAATTAAATTTCAATGATAAAAATAAATGAGATATGCTTAAAAAGTTAATTATCGCATTTTAACATTACGGTTACTCATAAGTAAATTCATATACATTTAAATCGATCGGTACCACTTTTGCAGATAAGCCATCAAAACAAAATTATTCATACCTATAAACAAAACAGTCACAGAAATTACGAAACGGAAACTGATAATTTCATACATTTAATTCACAATATCAGTATTCAATTAAATAATATTTTTAAGTATTATTAAATGAAATTTACATATGTTAAACTTATTTTTCACTTACGAAAGCTCCAAAGTATGACAAATAAGGTCTAGTCTCTGGCTCAAGTGCATAATGAAAAGTAGACACCGGCGATTTTCCGGTGTTTTCTAAAGTAAGTTTTATAGTAATTTTTACAAGTTGCGAAGCTATGTCTATATTGCGATCTACTTTATTATTGACGATATTCGAATATCCTAAACTGCAACAACTAAGTAACAAAATCAAAATAACAGAAAAATGCATTATTAAATAGTATTCTAAAATTAAAAAATTTCACCACGCGTCGCCTTCTTGTCATCAACAGCAAGATCAAATTCGTGATGACGATGAACTAACATCTTGTTGCCATACTAAGTACGATAAAAAAATTTTTTTCATCAATTGCTGTTTTTAATTTTCTCTTAAATTCATAAATAAATTATTCGATTCTATTTAAAAGTAAGAATATATTACAAAGAAACATTTTATTACTGAAAAATTCGCATGAAGTTGTAAATTATTCAATTGCTTCTAAATATAAAATATATGATCTTCAAAAATATTATTTCCAGCCCTTTTACGACTCAACTTATTTCTGACTTGTTATATAGTTTTGTTTACCCGCATATCACGTTCATTTGGTAAACACATATCTTTGAATACTGAGAATAAGGTTGCTTTTGCTCTTACATTGCTTTGGAATTTCTGTATTTTAAGAAATTATATTGTAAAATACAGGAATGGGGTTATTTGATAAGTTGGCTTACTTTCTAGGTATTAAAAAAAGAGAAGCGAATGTTTTAATTGTTGGTCTTGACAACAGTGGTAAAACTACCATAATAAATCATTTCAAGCCTGAAGAGCAGAAATATATGGAAATTGTACCCACCGTGGGATTTAATGTCGAGCGTTTTCGGATGAAAAATTTGAGTTTTACTGCGTTTGATATGTCTGGCCAAGGTCGCTACAGAAATCTCTGGGAGCATTATTATGCTGAAGCTCAAGGTATAATTTTTGTGATAGACAGTAGTGATGCCTTAAGAATGGTTGTTGCAAAAGATGAACTTGAAATGATGCTTCAGCATAAAGATATTAAAGACAGGAACATTCCTGTCCTGTTTTTTGCCAATAAGATGGATCTGAGAGAAGCTTTGTCAAGTGTTAAAGTTAGCCAAGCTTTAGGATTAGATCGCTTGAAAAACAAACCTTGGCATATATGTGCAAGTAATGCTCTCACTGGAGAAGGCCTTGGTGAAGGAGTAGAATGGCTGAGTGATCAGTTGCGCAGTATAGTTCAGAATAAAAACTGAAAAGTTAAGTTTGCCGATGAATGATGAAAATGTGGTGGTATAAGTATGACATCCAGAGAAATGATCAACATTTATGTTTCTTGCCTATCTAGTGATAATCTACAAGAGTTGAAAAAAATTTAAATCGGAGAATTACTTTAATTTATCTTAGTATATGTTGAATATATATTTAGTGGATAGGATTACCACTAAATATGTATTCATTTTTTTTTCAATAAAATTAAACTGAAATTTATATTTTATTGAATGTTTTTTTTTTTTTTTCATAATCCTCCTGAATTGCTACATTTTTTGAAATGTTTGAACTATTCAACGTGAATCAATTTATAAATGGCACTATGAATCATATTTTTTAAGAATATCATGAATGTCATAGTAATTATTTTAATTATAAATACTGAATGAAAACATATTTTCCTTGAAATATGTAATTGAAGGATTGATGTAGACAATGAAAGAAATGTATACATACATTGTGTTCTGATGATGAATATTTTTTTTCACTTAGATTTGATGTTAGAGTATTCAGTGTTCTAATTTTTAAAAAACTTTTTGCTGCTATTACACTTTTTTTAGTGTATTGAATTCACTGTGATAATGCATTTTCTTCAGAAATCATTTTTCACCTTTGTAATATTTGTTACTTTTTTATATTAATTTTGATTTTGTTTGCATTATAGATTGATATCTGAAACTATTCATAATAAGCTCCATTTTTTAAAAAAAATTAATATAAATTGAATTTTTAAAAAATATATAAAGACTATTTGATATAGCTTTTACTAAGAAGGAAATTTCAGTTACCTTTTGATTACTCACTGGTATGCATTAATAACAAATGATGCTATTTTCAAATATAAATCAAAAGATGAGTTGTAAATTAATGAATTTTTTACTACATTTTTATGACTAATTTTAATTAATTTAAATTTTTTTTAATAAGGCAGCAATAAATGGAAATAAATATGTACTTGAAGTTTGTTTTTCTTATAAAAAATATTATCAAATTATAAATTATCACAGTTAAAATTCTGAGAAAGAAATAATTTAATTATATTTCTTTACAAAGTCTTATATAACTTCAACTTTATATAATTGTAGCAGCATGCACATTTTTAAAAAGCACAAATACTAATGCACATCACTTATACCTATAAGTTTGTATAATGTAATCACAAATGCTTCAATCAGTCTGAAATTTTCTTTTTTTAATAGTGTATTCATATGTTTAAATCTGCATGAATCTTAATTTTATCCATTATAAAAAATTGTGTTAAGCTTTTGTGGCTTATAAGACTATAAATTTTAACAACTATGAAATTGCACGTTTTTATTTAAATATTTCAGGTCCAGTAAAATATTGTTATTTTTTATTTTCAATGCTATATTCTTGTGTTGTCTTATTAACCCTTTTTAGACTATACTGGGCCTGTGGCAGAGTTAGGCATTTTGCAACCCTAACCAGTGTAAACTATGAGTCCTTTTAATAAACTGTTTAATTTAGGTTCATATTTTAACTTTACATCATGTTAATGATTTATTTTAGGTTAATTTTTTTTATTTTAATATCCTTGTAAAAATGCTTATGTTTGTATTTATTTATATTGGATGTCTGGAATAGTGATAATTCAATACTAGTAATCAAAATATTTAATATACATAATTTATTTAATTTTAATCAATTGATTGATATTTTTTCACTTAATTTATCATCATTAAAAAATAATGCTTATTAAAAAAAAGAAGAGCTTTTTTAATTATTTAAAGATATTTAATTGTTATTATATAAGCATTGGAAATATTAATGTTTTTTAATTCATTATAATTGGCAAATTTTAATTTTTTATGACTGGCAAATTTTTTTTCCACTTTAACCTTATTAAAATATTTCCTGTTATTTATAACTAATTTTAATTGCTTGGTTGTAGTTTTGATGAGTTTTTTTTCTCTATAAATTTGATTAATAATGGCATTATTTTATGGCATATTTGTTAATCATTGTTATTTTTAAGAGTAAACTAATTATTCCGTCCATCGCCAAACTTTTAATAAATGAAACTTGATTGATATATTTTATAAAAAAGTAATATTGAAATATTTTTGAAAATAAATTTAATATATAATCCGTCCATGTAATAATCCTTCCATTGCAATTGAATATCCTTCTTATGTTACCTTTTAATGCATTGTTTATATCAATGTGTATTAAATTAAAAATCAGTATTTAAATAATATTCAATAGTAAAAGTTGTACTGAATTAAATATTTGAATATAGAAACTAGTCATTAATTTTTTCTTCCTAGTCCTCAGTATTTCTATATTTGTCAAATGATAACTATTCATAACTTGATGTATAATTTGTTATTGTCATTCTTATTTTATTATTCATTCAAAGACTATTTATTAAATAGTTTTATTAAGTTATAGATCCAATATTATTATGATTTTATATATGTGTGTGTGTCTAGTCATTTAGCAGAGATTATTGATTTATTCATATTTATATTTTTACTAAAAACTAATTTTTTTAAATTATGGGCTTTTTGAAGAACATTTTCTAATACTAGAGATTTTGAGTAAGAGATTGGAAAGTGTTTTCTCCTCTTTCCTAGTAATTGAAAAAGGAAGTCTGTGGCCCTTTTCAACCACTTGAAGAGTTACAATTCTAATTTTTGCTTCTTAGTTGTCTGTGTACTCATAGCACATGGAGTGAATAAAATGCTGAGTCAACTTGAAACATTAGTTTAATCAATTGAATGAAGGCCTAATTTTATTGATATGTATATTTGTATCTGCCCGTAAGCCATTAGTAATGCATTAAAAAATATTAATATAAGCTTTACTACTTTAAATCTGATTTGAATGGTAAATTGATGCTTGATTTGATATTATAAATTGGATGTTGCATTGAATAAACTGCAATTTTTTAATAACTGTACTGTCAAAAAAATATATTCTTATATTGGACTTCTATTTTTTTTTTCATTGAAATTCTTATAGCATATTAATTCTTAAACAATTTTCGATAATATTCAATGCAAGTCCAGATTTATTTTGTAGGTTTGTGATTATTAAGTATTGTTGTTGTTGTTGCATATATTTATAATAATAATGATTAATATTTTAAAAATATTTTTTTATGTGAAAAATATATGTTTTTTTAGTGTTATAATTTAAAGCTACTTAAATAATTATTATTTGTAATACTACTTACATTTAAGAAAATATATGTCTACAAATAATATTATAAGAATCTGTAATGTCTATGTACCAAATTTTCTTGATATATATGTTTTTGTTTACAATTTTGTTTTATGAAATTGATTTTTTAAATAGACGTTTATGTTGCTATGTTCGTTTCAATGTTTTTTTTTAAATCAAATTTGTTAGCACAAATAAAAAAGATTGTTAAAAATTAATTCTGTATTCTTGAAAGTGGTGCTAACTTGCATTTACATATAAGTTATACTTATGGTAATTTATTGGTTAATCACTCATTGTACATTTGATTACTCTTATTAAAGCAAGAAAAGTATTAATTACAATGCCTTGAGCCTTCATTTATTTTAGGGTATTTTTTATGCATCTGTTTACATAAAACAACTTTTCAGAAAAAGTGTTTAAAACATTGCTACTTTATAGCAAAACTAGTAATAAATTTTTGGATCTGGTCAATTGAGAATTACAGGTTCAGACCTGATTTCACTAAAAAATAAATTAAGTATTAATATAGAAATGAAAAAATTGTTAAAATTATTAAATTAATTTAAAATTATTATGAAGTAATTGCTAACTATCAATCCACAAATTGTTGAAAAAATGAATTGTAGATATATTCACACCATTTTCATTCAAGATTGAAAATAATATATGTTAAAAAAAAAATTAACGTTATTATGTACTAAAAAGGAAAAATTATTTTGTATAAAAATAATGTAGAGACCGGAATAAAAAAAAGTATAGAAATTACAAATTAAAATCTTTAAGGATATTGGAAATATAATCGTACTTATAATATATTTCAACTTTTATATAATGAAAGTCCCCCCCCCCCCTTTTGAAGGCATTCACCTTAATATTTGTGATTTCATAATCCTCTTGCATCGTTTTCAGCGCCTCCCGATTTTATAATTTAAAAAAAAAAATATTTGTCCTTTTTAATTTACTGAAAAAGTGAGGGTTTTTTATGCCTTTTATGTTTATTATTTTCTAGTTTTTACGTCTGTTTCTTTTGATATTTATTGTTATTTCAATAATTATAATTTAAAAAAAAAAGAACTCTAGACCAATCCAATAATCGAATGCCATGCGCAAATCACAATAGTAAATCCACCAACTTTAATTTTACAGCCACTTTCAAAACAGTTATACAAAATTCCAAAGCGCAAAAAAATCTTAATCTAATTTCTTGAGCGAAATATTCTATT
Organism: Argiope aurantia; assembly: GCA_026543865.1. NCBI lineage: Eukaryota > Metazoa > Arthropoda > Arachnida > Araneae > Araneidae > Argiope > Argiope aurantia. Next base: position 54,107 of record JAPMOR010057863.1, read on the forward strand.
ATTAATATTGCTATGCATATGCATATGCAATATTAATATAATATTCTATTATATTAATATTGCATATGCATATGTATTATTATTAATATTGCATATGTATTATTTTACTGGAATAGCAAATTTTCTAGTAAGCATTAATAATTTTATAATATAAATTTTTAATTCATGTTTTTTTATAATATTCTTATGTTTAATTTAATTAATTATTCATATCAAAAATATGGATGCCAGGCAAAAAAAAAAATTCATAAAAGTGAAACTTATTCCTTGAAATAAACTTAAGTAATTTAGAATTTAATTACATCTATAATATATTTTAATATCCATTGAATGCCCAAGAATTTCTTTTTTGTGATTTCTTTGTATTTCAATTATTTTTCAAAATTTGAATTATTTTCAACTTTTTTTTATTACATGAATAAAATGGTTTTAAGCTTCCCCCTTACATTTTCAGTCTTTAGTATATTTAAAATTTATATTTACTTATATGGAATTTGACATTTTTTCAATTAGTTTCTAGATGGTGCCTATTTTGTGGAATCAATTTTCAATTGAATTAATCTAATAAATGATAATTAAGAGCACTAAAATTGGAATTTTATATTGTAATTTGGAACATATTATGAGGTCCCTATTTTAATAACCTGGATAATTTAATTCCATTTATAGTTTCTTTAACTTATCCAACATGCTTATAATTTATTTTAATTTAATTTTTGTTTATTAAATTTGTGGCAATGTATTTTTATTTATAAATTTCTAATGACTCATAATTTTTCAGTAATTATGTTTAAGCACAAAATTATTTTAGCAGACATTTATAAATACTATAATAACTAACTGAACGTAAAAAAGAAATAGAAACGTGGAAATTTATAGTTGAAAGAGTTTGAATATGACCCTAATATTTTATGATTCATAGAATTTATTTTTTAAAATATGAATTTGTTTTTGGTTACTATAGTAATAATATCCTTTTAATCAAACTGTTTGCTGGTTCCTTTAGTTCCAGAGGCTCTATGCAGTTGCTTAATCGGAATTAAATTCAGGGCTTCTTTTCCGGTAGTTCTAATAAACTGCTATGCAAAACACTGTGGCTTTTAGGAATGTTATGAATGAATAATATTTTTCAATGTCTCCTATGCAACTATTAATACCTTTAATTTGACACACGTTTGAAATACCAAATTTAGTGAAGCATAATATATACATAATGCTGATGGGAATTTTATTTTGTCGGAGCCACTGGTTGTTAAGTGATTTTCCGGTATCGAGTGGTAGCCATATATATGAAGAAATGAGTAGTAGTAAATCTGAAGGTCAGGTAGGTGAATGAATTTCGATGAATCTTTTAAAATAGCCAACAAAAGAAAACAGTGTGATTGATTGTTATTTCATAGTTGAAAACGCGATTTCTATTTCCACAAAAAATTCTACCCTTTGTCTTAACAGATTAATATTTGTTATTCTGATTTTTTTTTTAAAAGTTGAAAGAGTAAAATTGAAATAATGACCTTCAGAAAGTAGTGAAATGTAGTATGCTTCTGTACCGAAATTCGTACAAAATATTGATTGTAGAAAGAATGGTTCGATCCGATCGATCTTTTCTTTCGTTGTTTTGATTTGGTTCTAATTCTTTTTTTATTTTTATTTATTATTATTTTATTATTATTATTTACTGATGTTTGCTCAAAATAATATGACTAAGTTATTTTCATTTGTCCCTATGTCCAATTTGTTTTGAATTTAAAAAAAAATAATTTAAAAAAATTTTCTAGAAAATGTTTTTATCGATTCAACATCAGATACAAAGGGGAAGAAAAGCGGTGATGAAGAAAAATTGTTTAACTCTTGCTTGCTGAAAATTTCTATTTTGTGTGATAATATTCATAAAAAAAAATAATAATAATTTTTACTCTGCCGTATACGAAGTATTAAAAAAAATTTGTGAAAAAAAATCGAACTCCAGATTTTTATGAATCTCCACGCTTTAGGGCTTCTTGTGGTCAAAAAACACATTTTCACTTTTTCATATACAAAATGTAGAAAAACTATAGTTATCGTCAAAAAAAAAATTAACTCGAGATTTTGACGAATTTCTAAGTTTCAGATCTCCCTGAGTTCGAAAAAAATATATATATTTATGCCATTACGTCTGTATGTCTATGATCACGATACTGAAAACCTCTCCGAGTTAACTGTATGAAATTTGGCATATGTATTTTAGACCATATATTTGATATAGAGAATTTTTCAATCAATTTTCAATTTCTATCAAGTTTTGAATTAAATCTAATCAATAGAACTTTCGCTGTCAGATAGTTCAAGAACAAATGAACTCGATAACTATAAAACGTAAAGATCCAGATTGGTAAAATTTAGTACACTTGTTTAACATCTGAAATGTAGTTTCTTCTGAAATTTTGAATCAAATCGGTTAAAGAGTCGATCGTCGGTCGGTCCGTATTTTCGCATGTATGTAAACATATTAACTCATGCAATAAAAAAAAATTAGTGAAATTCAGTACGTGATCTTGTGTTTAAATTTTGAATCTTTGTAATGTGGCGGATTGTAATGAGCGAGGATAGAACCTGGGACCTTGTGGTTCGCAGCCCAGTATCGGGACCACAATACAAGATCAATTACTCGTGTGGAATAGATGGCGCCACAACAACTGTACGAAGGTTGAAGGTTCATCGTCCGAGGTCACCAGTGTGACGGATTGGTGATACGCGAGTATAGAACCTCAGACCTTGTGGTTCGCAGCCCAGTAACATGGCCACAATACAAAAGCAATTGCTCGTATAGAGTAGTTGTTAACAGGCTTATAAGCTATTCACTACAGTAATTTCATGTCAAATTTTGCTTTCAATCGATCTGAAAAAAGGCATCCAAAATACATATTCGCACAATCTATTCACACCGAAGATCTATATTTCCTAACTATTGTTCGCTAAATATCTTTTTTTTTTATCTCCCAGTTGAATAACTCATTGTGTAAAAGGGCATAAAATTGAAGCCGAAACTTGCAGAGAATGCAGTGGCATATTCAGGGGTGGAGGGCTCAAAGGAATGTATATATACCTCGTGATTTTTTTCTTGAAATATATCAGAATAATTCTTTTGTTATACTACTAGCTGGTCCCCGAGGCGTTGCTGCTACAGAAGAAATATCTGTTGGAATTTGAAATAGCTGTCTTATTAAATTAAGAATGATATAAATAATGATATTTATTTTCTTGTCGGCAATGAATACATTAATTTAAATTGAATGATATAGAAAGGAGAAGTATAAATAATATTTATTTTATCTTTTTTTTTTTTACTTTATTATTCAAATATACTTTAGGGTAGACAATATTTTTTGTTTGTTTGTTTTTCCGTCTTTAGCAAAATCAAATAAATTTCTTGGCTGTACGACTCGTGAGCATCCAACATCCAACTGTGAAAAATACACCCAACATGCGAAACATCCAACTGTGAAAAATACACACCCAACATGCGAAAAGCATGGATTTTCTAGGTTCAAAGTAATAATTTGGCAAAGTTTTATCGCCATCGGATGAACAGTACGGCAAGGCATAAAATACGAACAAACAAAAATTCATTTTTATATATTAGATATAATAATTGTTATATGTTTATAAACTTCGCGAAAGGGCAAGGCCGCGGTGGCCTGGTGGTAAGGTCTCGGCTTCGGAATGGGAGGGTTTTTGGTTCGAGAATCGATTCCACCGAAGAACCGCCATGTAAGAGGGTTAAATCTGTCGCAGCCAAACGTCCTCCCTCTGGTGTGGTGTGGAAGTTTGGAGAGGGAGTGTTAGTTCAGGTGCCGTCCTCGCTATTTGACCGTGGTTCGAAATTGTGAAGTCCGTCCCAAAATTGCCCTAGTGTTCCTTTAAAACGGAAAGTTAATATAACTAAACGCGGGTTTAAATTCTGAAAAAGGTCGAACTACCATCTATCAAAAATGAGCCGTGGTACATCTATCAATGGGAATCGGGTGTCCCTATATTAATGCATCAAAAGTGTAAATAGTGCAACATTTTTTTCCTGGCACTACTACATTTTGGAAATGTAGATATAATGGTTTTTCCAATATGCCATCCTTGTGAACTGTACTCAGTTCAAAATTCTTGTCCTCATGTAATTCTCATTATATACACATATGCAGTCCTGGCCAAAATGAAAATTTGAATTAAATAGGATTTTTGATCTGCTATTCGAATGAAATAACAGACTACCTCCCCGAAAAATCTAAGCTTTTAATTCCGGTTTAAATATTTTTCCAACAATTTTTTATAGTTATATTTATGGATAATATTTTTTAATTTCGTAATATAATTTTGATACTAATATATCAAATTATATACGAATATACTTTTGATACCTATATTTATTCACATGTAAATTTTAATAAATTGCGACAGTGAGTAAGGATGTTAATAATCGAGAAAAATATAAACTCTAATAATTTAAAAGGAAATATTGAAAATTAATGCTAAATGAATTCCAGAAAGTCGTTGATATGCAAAAACGCCATATCTTTTAATATCTTTAACATATTTTTTTTCCTATCATAAAAGTTTGATTAGAATTAAGAATTTGTAATTGTAAAGAGATTAATTTTGATTGTATTGCATTATAAATACGTAAGTTTTATAATGCAATCGTAATCAAAATCGATCGTAATAAAAATTTCTCTTAAATATTATTCTTTTCATTTAATTCAAAACAAAATTCTAATAACGGTGCTTTCAAAAGCGGCGTTCCTGAATTGATGAGTTTTTTTTTGTTTTTTTTTTTTCCATACGCAAAAAAGACGATAAGCATTCACTTGATTAGTAAACAAAATAGGATAAATGAATAAACAAAAATGAAAGCAATGAAAAATTATTCCTTGTAAATATTAATCGAGCCTGATCGGATTGTAAGCAAGAAATATTTACTTCGTTTTAACGTTCTGTACAGCTATTTGCTCATTTTTTTTAAAAAAATATTATGTTAATGTGTAATATGACATCACGTATGCCCGCGCATTCACTTTCTCAAATGCCTTCGCGTTGTTTTTCATTTATATTTCGTCAGAGAATCGGAATGCACGGCAGATGTTTAATTCTCTTGTGTATTACATTAAAACGATGAATAAATAAAAAGGTAGATTATCGAAGTTTTAAAATTTTTAGCGAATTTTGTTAATTGAATTTAATGCTTCTAATTTAAATTAATATAAAAAATGATTTTAAAATTTTAAAGAATATTTTTATATTATGTAGTAACATGATTAAAAATCAAATATTTTTTACAAAATTTAAGAGAAATCATGATTTTATTGCACACCTTGAGTATTAAAGTTGCTTATTTTGTGTGCGTACTGTAAGTATCCAATTAAAAAAATCTTAATTCGACGTCTAATGGGCTGATTCCCTTTAGTTATGAATCGATATAAGTTTATTGAATATTTTATCATTAGCGCACTGACAAGCACTGACAACTTTTTTAATAGTGTAATTGTGTTTTTAAAGGAATTCATTTTTCAGGTTCTTTATCTTTTATACTAATGAACAATTTTTCCAAACGGTGTGCGGTATCAGTATCAAATGCACGAATGTAATCGCTACTCTTGGAAATTCATCAGAATTGTTAACAAAAATTCAGTTACACGTCGAAAACGACGCATAATTGAATTTTTGAGTTCTCTGCATCGTATAAATGAAGTACTTTATTACAATGGAGTTATGTACTAGAGTTATGCTGATGAAAAACATATTAATTATGCGCTATTGTATTTAATTTTAAAAGCAATTACGCACCGCTGTTAGCTAAAAAAAAATTCTTCCACATTGTAACTTAAAGTAACTAACAATAAGTTTGCATTTTTTTTTTTTTTTTGAAATTGCAAATCATTAAAATGCATTTACAAAAATTAAGGTAAAAATTGAAGAACACGGCACATTTTTTAACCATTCTCTGTCAAATTGCGCAGAATGTTAGAAACTGGCCAAATTTTAACAAATGAATGTAGTTAAGATACGTTATTTGGCAATTTATCACTTAAAAAAACTTTGGCGATTGCTTCGTACTCTTTAATTAAGATGCTATATGGCACAAATTAATACAAAATAATTATTTACACTATTTTATCAATGAATGACTATTTCTGTTATTTAATCATTTTGGAATTTGATTTTTTAAAATTAAATTCGCTGATAATTATACGGTAGTATTGTTCTGTATTTTGTTTCTTATTTCGAGTGCATAAACAATTAAAATCCGATTGTAAATTTTTTGTATATTTTCAAAATTATTAAACTGCGCAGAAGAGTGTGCAATTCATTAACAGAAACGAACTTATTTCGCTTATTATGTTCGCATATCTTATATTATGTGACGGATTACTTGTAATAATTTTGGAATAATGAGAATACGGATTGTTTATGATGACTTTTTAAATATATCAAAAGATTCACTTTGTGGTTTTGTTCTTGATACTTAACTGTGTAAATTTAAAAATAATTTTATTGCAAAAATGGTGGCCGAAAGGTATTTGTTTATTGAGTCTAAACGATGTCAATATTATAAAAAAAAATTAATTCCTTGTGATGTCATAATTCCTAATTTTTGAGATGCTTTTCAAAAATCCATCTTATATAGCGTTTTATTCGTTCTCAACGAGTAATATATAAAAAAAGCGATATTTAAACTATAAAGTATTCTAATTAAAAGATTAATTGAAATAAATCAGTTTGACTTGGATAATTTTTATTGGATAAAAATTTTTCGTCGAATCTTTTGCTTTAATTATATTTGAATATTATAAATGCAAAGGAAGTCGATTATAATCCAATTTTTAATGATTGTAAGTCTGTTCTATTTATGCTCTAACATGTACTTGACAAAATTTGGTTTCCTCCAAGAATGTCAAAAATATATAGGATATCCAGTCTAAATGTCGTCCAATAGCTAATTTTTAAAGAACTAGAAATATGAATGCATTTCCAACTGAAGGAAATATAAACTAGCCGCCTTTGGCGACCAGCCGGTTCACCAGTATTACCGCTCGCTACAATTTTCAATTAAATATTTTAAGTAACTTGTCTCTTAATAGCTTCTCAAACAAAGCATTTTTAATCTTCAAATTTTGATAGTCATACCAAACTTATACTGTTATTTAGATCGTTTCGTTCAATTTACTATCTATATTTTGCTAATTTGTTGTCATTTCCGGTAAAACTTCAAATTTAATTTAAAGTGGAAATGATGAAATTGCAATTAACATAGAGATATTTTTTAATAAAATCAAGCGTTTTATTTTATTTATCATCTTTATTGTTATTTATTTATAATTATTATTATTGAATATGAGTATTGCAAACAGAATCGCACGGTATTTAAGTCATATGTGAACTACAAAATATTTTTCATAATTTATGTAATATCTCAAAGAATAATTCAACAAAAATTTCTAAGATTCAGCATAAATTTCAGTTTTTAGTTTTGCTTTCAAAAGGATTGAAATGAAATCAATAATAATATTTTGTTCTTGCCTATAAATATATCTCAAAAATTATGAAGTCTAAATTTAATGCAGAAAGGTATCATATTCTGAGAAATATTCTGGACACACCAAATTTTAAATAAATGAATGAATGTTTCTATTTTCCACGATCAACTAAGACTTATTTATGAAGTTTTGAATGTTAAAAATTTAGAAAAACTCAACATTTTCATAATCTTAGGCCAATTAATCTTGAGAAACCTGCGCGCTGATTGGCGTATTTTCTTTGAAACGATCGATGGAAAATCTAAAATTATCCTTTTTTTATTGAATAGTGATATTCAAATTTTCATAAATCAGTCAGCTTGAGTGATTGATTTAGTTGATTAGAAATTAACAACGTTTCTTATCTGCGATACTTCCAATTTCTAGAAAATTCTTTTTCCACCGCAAGATGCGGTTTTTGGATGGAGGATCTTTTTGGTAAATTCTTCTGAAATTTCTCTGTTCTTGCACTATCGATTTCGTTTCTATGAACCACCATAAAATCTGTGCTTTCTCTTGTGGTGTATGCATTCTCCTTAATATCCGCTCGAATAAAACATCACATACAAAAGTACTACATAGAACAAACACATCAAAAGTAAACATAACATTTCAATAGTTGCCAAAAACCAAAGAGAGAAAAATGCAATTAATAAGCAGACGATATTTAGAAAAGTACAGATATTTAGACTGGAAAATAAAATTATCTGAAATTAAAAACACGCACAGACGATATTTACAAAAGTAAAAATATTCAAACCTGAAAAGGAAAATATATGAGTTATTCCATCAATAAATGCCATAAATTTGTTTATATCTTCATTATTTTATGAGTCATTAAATATCAAAATGGGTCCGGGACTAAATAAACACCCTGTATAGAGAGTGTAAAAGATCATAAAATAATTTTTCTTGAATTTATTTTTTATAAAAAATAATATTTCATGTTTGTTTCATTTCCTACAGACACGTGCCGAAAATTATATTTTTGCAGATTTCATTTCCAAAAAGATTTAATTTATTTTTAATTGGAGCTTTAATCAATGAGATGGCAACACTGAAAAAAGCTAATTTTTCCCCATGAATGCGAAACGTGCTTAATCTTAATTTTTATTTTTTACGAAAAAAATTATTGAAAAACATAGTTAAAATATTTTTTTAAAAATTCATTAAAAATAGAAATTTAATTTTAAGATTAAAACAGTAGTATCATTTAAAAGATAATTTTTTTTATCTTTAACTTCATGTAAAAATCTTTTTTGTGCGGTAATAATTTCGGCAGTTATAGCAGAAACACGTCAAAATTTCACTTAATTTTTAAATAAATAAAATTCTAGTTAAAAATGCGAAAAAATAACCCCCAGGTGCACATTCCCGGCCTCCAAGGTATACACGTGACAAATTTGGTAGCTGTAGGTTGAATGGTCTGGCCTGTAGAGCGCCAACATACACACACACACACACATTGAGCTTTATTATAAGTATAGATAGATAATTATATTTTATGATAAATGTTATATGATATATAAAGAATTATATTTTATGATGTTTGAATCAATGTATCGCTGAAAAATTACGAAAGTTAAATTTGATATTTGTCGGTTGTAGCGGCGACCAAGAAGCGACAAGAAAAAATTTCGCCAATTTGGCGATTTCAGTCGTCAAATTGAATAGCTTGTGATTCGCATGTTTTTTTTTTTTATTTTTTTTTTTTTTTTTTTGTTTTGTGTGTGTGTGTGTGTGTGTGTGTGTGTGTGTGTGTGTGTGTGTGTATGTGTGTGTATGTGTGTGTGTGTGTTGTCTATTTATATAATAATATTATTATTCAAAGCAAGTTTTTACCCTTCGAGTTATGTATATAGGAGTTAAATTTGGATTCTTAGATCAAAAAGTCTGGTCTGGTAAACGCTAAAACATACACAAATTTTATTAATAATCGTGATTGACCGACAAGTTAATTTTTAGTAAGTTTTTCCAAAAATTGATTTAATATTTATTTTCACAAGATTAATTTGTGATATTTCACTGAATTAAAGATTTCCGATATGATTTTAACGTGATAAATTTAAATTAATTGGATTATTAAATAAAGTAATCAAATCGAAGAGTAAATTACAGAGATAACATTGTCATTTTACCACAATTCCTAATGTATATGTCTATTGTAAACTTCTCAATTGGTGAGAAAGCTAAATTTATTTACAAAAAAAGTTTTAAAATAAAAGAAATTACAAATCTGTTCTTTTAGTAAATAATTCCGAATAAATTTTGTGAATATGATTTTGAATGAAAATAATGCCATAATGGCGTTTTTGCTGTGAAACGTAGTTTGATTAATTTCAATGTTTGTTTGGTAGGTTTTTACTTTCAAATAATTTTAATGTGTTGAAGAATGTGTTTTTCTTTTCATGTTTTTTGTGAAAAATATTTACTTTTAGAAAAAAATTTTAGGAGTTAAAGGTAAGTACTTATAATATGCAAATGCTTCAAACTACGAAAAGCCGTTTATGGCTTAAAGTGAGTATTTTGAATTGTTTCTTTGAGTGTATATTATGATGCAATTTTTATGCTCTCTGCTTTCCTATGGCCACTGTGATAATGAAGCGTCACTCGATATGCAATTTTTCTCATTAAGTAAAACTAAACGCATTACTTTCTAACAATATTAAAGCTTTAAATTCTTTATTAGATCTTAAGATATTTCTCAATGCTTGAATCATCTTGTATTTAAAGCAAAATTTTCGAATTTTCTCCTCATCAACAAGAGACATCTAAATTTAATAAATGTGCTTAATCTTCGTCAAAAGGAAATTTGTTGTCTTTCTTAATCGCCTTTTTATTCAATTTATACGTTTTCGTTTTTCAGTATAATATTAAGCAAGTCATATCACTGATTCACCGACCCGCCCGAAGGCACACGACTGAAAACTGAATGACCGGATCGTCGCTACAGCATCACTTGCGGGAACTGTCTTTGAGTCCTAATGGTCATCACCGGCCACGGTACAACCCTTCCCTAAGGAAGTACGTCGCGTCATCGATGGGAGTAGCCAGACCTCCACCTTTTCGTTTACTCTCCAGAGTGGCAAGAACGACCTACCACCATGCTGGAAGCTTCTCATCCTCAATTACTAGGTCCCCCCGGGGGATAAATATATATATAAATAATATTAAGTAAAATAATTTTTCAATAATTCTCAAATAATATTAAGAAATGTTAAAGAAAAAGCTAATCTGTTAAAAAAAACTTTCCCCGAAATCTTGACCAATTTGAAGTTTAATTCTTTATTAATTTGAAAGAACTTAATGTTTCAGTTTGTATTTTAATAAATATCACTGATCTAATGTCAGGAGAGCTCCGAAGAAGGATGGGTTGCTGAATTAGTCGCACTAATAAAGATACATTTAAAATGCATTTCTTTGGTATGAAGTCGAATGCCGTAGTGCTCGCCTTAAAATCTGTCACGAAAGAAGAGCGCAGGGCGCCATACGCAATGTGTTAACTCTGGTGAACTTTCTACAGGAGCAGAAAGATAGTGCAATTTCCAGTCGTCTCTTAGAAAATTATGTATCATTGTAAAATTCTAAATAAGAGTCAATACAGTAATAAGCAACTAATACAAAATAAATACAAAAATAGCATAGAAACAAGCAAGATCTAGACAAATACAATACAGGCACTGCGAAATAGTTGAATAAATTTTAAAATAGATTGCACGCAAAAAACTTTTAAGAAGTCCCGATTTAAGTCCAGCTATACATATACAATACAATAAAAAACAAGTAATTATAAATGAGTCTCATTGCATAAGAAACTGAAATTATAAATTAAAAAAAAATATTTTTACAGTTGTAGGAATCGAGTCATATCATCAAGTGGCCATCGGGAACGCAAAGGGTTTCACATTTGTAATTGTATGTTCATGCATTTTTAATGGAATCTCATTTAAAATTGTATAAAGCAGATGTGAATATTTTAATGCAATTATCTTACTGCATATGAGTAAGCGTAAAGGAATTCTCCCTGTAATCAATGTCATGATCCTGCCTGTGTCTCTCCATCTGTCTTCTCGTTTCGTTGGAGGGATTCAATCGACGCGACATTCGTCGGAAAAAAATGCACCGATTATGCAATATTGGTCAAGCAAGGATTTCTGTTCCTGTAACACGGTTTATTGGAAGGGAAGGGATGAAAATTCTGCATTTCACAAAGGTGGAATGAACTTAAAAGTGTAGAGTTTAAAAGAAGACACTGAACAACAGTCTAAGATCAGAATTTTAAAGCATTTTTAACTCATTCACTGCCAGAGATTTTGGACTGCTTTATAAAATATGCATCCATCTTTCAAGTTTCAATTCAAAAATTTTACTTAAATCAGATTTTTTATCTAAAATCAGGTGAATTTGTCACCAAAATATGAGCATTTATGGTTTATGAGAATTATATTATTTTAAATGAAGTGGATTCATTCGGTTGCATGCTGATAGCAATTATGCATTAAAATGTTAATTCTCTAATACTTTCCGTGTTATGATTACTGATGCTGAATGTTAAATATGTATATAGTTTGAAAAGTAGTTTATCACATTCCTTATTTAAAAATAAACCCGATTTTAATGCATGGCTTAGTATCGCACATCAACTGCTTTTCTAAAAACATCAATTTGGGAAAGAATAAATACGATATCTGGAACAAACGTTTTTGCGAGTGAAACGTCAAAATTCTCACATTTATTTTATAGATTTTTATAAGTCTACTAGCTGACCTGGCAAACGTTGTTCTGCCTTATAAATTATTTCTATTGAATATTTTGGTTGTTAACGAATGCATTGTAAGTGTGTGGGGATGGGATCTATAACAGAAAGAGGAATGGAGCGCTGTAGACGATGATCGCCGATAAAAAGAAACCAAAAAAACACCAACCATTCATTTTCTCACTACAATGTATTTCATTAACATAACGAATATGTATATTGTTTGATCTCTTAAAAGTTAAACGTAAAGTGAATTAAGTAATATATTTTTTGTCCTAAAGTATCAAAATGAAATAAAGAAAATCAATATTCATTTCGAAAAGCAATTGAGTGTACGATATTCTTTCTCAGTCCGTCTTTAGCCAACACAAATAAGCTCGATAGTTTGCCCACGCGAGAACCTGCCACGTATGAAAAACATGGTGTGCCCAAATCTAAGCCGCAAACAGACATCGTTTGGCCTTGCGACTTATTGATTGTCACTACGAATGCGAATCTAATAGGAAATTGAACTCGTTTGAATTCGATTGGCACGTCTGTAAAAATTATTGGAATTCGTGGCAGCAAAACAATTTCGGCTCGGAATTTACCATTCAAAATGGTGGCTTCGATAACGTTTTTCATCAATTTTTTAATGACCAATCGCGTATCATTGCACGGCCATGGTGGGTTCCGAAATTCCGAAGTAAAATAACCGGAGATCCAACTTTCAGTCGTAGAAGGCATGGTGACATGCCTGGCAAATCCAGAGAGTTCAAAAACTCTGTTGGATAATTTACAGCTTCGTGAGTATCGCAAACTGTATCGATCAATTTTTATGATAGCAAGTCGCCTGGAAACGACTGCTGTATCTTAAAGTTTAAATCGTCGACGTCCACATTTTTTGCTGCCAAAATGACTCTTTCTGCCAGTCACGCATGATTTATGTATTATGTGCGTACATCGGGAAATATGCGGTCAATGAGAGCATTTTGCGAATCAACGATAGTACAGAAATTAATGAACAATTTTATGCATCCAGTATTTTATTAGACAGCAACTTTTCCATCGCTGATATCTAACAATTGGTCCGAGAATGTGTCAGCAGATGGATCTTGTAGTATTTGGACGCGCGTGTTTATTTTTAGCTGGACTTTTTCAACATTACGTCACAGTGGCGATGATTTCAAGCAAGCGTTGATCTCCTCATCGTACGGTGAACGTGGATAGGAACACCCTAATTAACTAGCGTTGTGAAATATACTTTACGACCTATTCTCATACCTACCAAATACACATACAAAATTTCATGAAAATCGGTCGAGCTGTTTCGGAGGAGTACGAACACAAACACCGTAACATGAGATTTTTATATATTAGATAAAAGCATGAAACTTGTAATAACAATGAAATTGTAATTCAAAATATATTATCACTTAAAAATAATTCGCGTATTATATGGTTAAGAAGACACGCTATATTTCCCCAAAGAAATTGTAAATCTTCATTATAATTACTACCAATGCGTTCCGTTTTGTGTTTTCGAATTCATTCAAGGATAAACAATGAATCAAACTGTGCAGATTTGAATCACGGTTTAACCTGACTAGAGTTCAAACTCTATAGCCAACATTCGAGTCGGAAAATTCCTTTTATTCACTTGCCTTATGAAGTTCTGGATATGAACGAGATTACTTGCGTAATTAGGAAAATAAAAAATGTGAAGCTTATATTAGACAAAAAAAATTAAATTTAAAATTTATTCATTGAAAAAAAAACTGAGTTCTTTTCTTTTATTTGAAAGGCAAAGTTTAATGAAATATGGGTGATGCCGCAGAATATAATCATCTTGAAGTTGGCGCTCAATCTTATTTTACTATGTAAATATTACGAAATATCACACAAATGAAACACCATAGATAGAAAATGAATGGGACTTTAAACGCTTTCATAAAATATAAAGCAGTTATCGAAAATTGTGGGTAAGATAAGTTTCCTATGTACTTTAGATCGTAAACTTTGTTTCGAGTTTGCAATGTTATCACTTAACAAATTTCATCTCAATGCTTCAATAAAACAAATGTATAGTAATCTCCGAGAGACAATACATTACAAATGCTGTAAAGTGTCTGAAACTTTAGAACAATCCGTATAGATTTTTATCATTAATTTATGGCTCTTTTATAAAATTTATTGTCTTGCGAAACTGTACTCTCATTCTGCGGAAAGCAATAATGGAAACACCATCAAACTCCACTTATCATGAGACAGTGAATGAGTTAAACATGTATTTTATTTATACGCGGTTGGAATGATGTAAGTATTATATTCTGATCAACAAAGGTATTGACTGTCTTGATTTGATTATTGAATAGCGTATTTCCGAGATAAAATAGGTTCTGGAGAGTCTTCAATTCAAAAGTAAATGCCTTTTTCCTAAATTTGGATCGCAAATTCAAGACGCATTTGGCCATTGGTACTTTTGCGAATATTACATCGGAAATAACTCTGACCATACCTTGTGTCAAAATTAAATAGAACGGAAGGCCAACATTATTTTTATTATATTCAGAAAAAGTACAAAATACTTGTATATAAAAATTGCTTGCATAAATTTGCCTTCAAGAATTGTGCACTTTTGATTTCTTATATACTGGAAGTGTTATCTTTCCATTATCTTACTAATTGGACATGGCTAAATTTTTCAACATAAGATCTGAAAATGCATGCTTCTTTTAAAATTAATTTGCATCTCTAAATCAGAAGTTTTCCCATTTAATAATTGGTGATAAATTATTTTAATAATTGAAAGCAATACAAATTATTCCCTCAGCAAGGACGAAATTGACCCTTGTGCGATACAAATTTTCTTAATACATGCCTTATTGAATCCAATTTAAATCTGAGATGGACGCGCGTCAGTTGAATAGTAACTGTTGTTGTTCCTAAGTTAAATTGAAGTTCATGGGTATGCAGAATTAAAATGTGTCCTTTATGAAATTATGAAGGTCATCGATACATTGTAAACTAAATTTAACTCATATAGAGTTAATACCTTATGGTTCTGTCAGAACTTTAATTGTCTAGAAACACTGAATATGACTGTATACTGAAATATCCCTGGTGTTTTTGCATAGAAAAAGTGTGTTGGCAAATTCAAATTCAGACATGAACATTTCAGCGGATTTCAGCGTTTTCAAAATCAAATTATATCCTTCTTCAGATCAATTAATTTTCTTTCATGTAATAATTCTTCAATATTTTAAATCCCAATCAATTGTTGCATAAATGTATTCATTTTATTGTTCAGCTGATCATTCAGTTTTTTTTCTTAAGGCATTTGTTTGGAACAATTCACGATTTCATGAAATTAAACTTTTTGTTGCAAATTGAACTGCTTTTCCTAAATTGTAATTTTAACGATAAAGGTGAGAGGAGAATAAGAATTCATGACAAATGTCAAAAATACCAGCAATAATTTCAACATTATAACCAGCATCTGCGTAAAGCGATAAAGTTTGGGTCCATAAGGTTCTGGTATTTCCAACAAGTAAACTAATAAACGTATCGAAATTTGATTTGAATGGGAATTTGTTCCCTCCATTTTAATAATATTTCAGACTTCTGAAAGATTGGTTTGAAAAGAAGCTGAAAGAAATATTCTGGTCGTGACTGTAGTTCATATACACTGCTAGCTTTAGTGGTTGAATAATATTGTCGCGTAGATGAATTTAGCGTAGATAAACCGTGTGTTAGCTGAAGTCACAGATAACATTCACTAATCTCAAATCGAAACTTTATTCAAGGGACTAAACCTTACATCTGTTTTTATCTACAAAACAAAATGACTCGAAGCCTCCAGATTTAGAAAGATACAGAAATTATAAGAACATTCTGAAGCAAATGGGAAATAAGTGAAAGTAAATCAATGAAACAATTTTAGGCAACTTGTCTGCAATCAGATACGAATTTGCGAACTGTCACTTTCAATTCATAGCATTCAATAAATACCACTGAACCAATCAGTTCAAGCCAAGTTCAAACAAGTTTCGTTATAATATTCCTTTTTTTTAATTGAAAATTTTTGCTCCTTAGCGCTCACTTTTATTCTTAATCTTAATTTTAAAGTTCCAATAAATTGTTCTAATGAATGAAGAAAGCTGCAATTCTTTCAGAAAGAATTTTTTGTTGTTGTTGTTGAATTTCATTCCTATTAACCTGCAAGAAACTTATATACTCATGGCAATTAAATTTTGCCCAGTGAATACAGAGAAATAGGAAATAGTAGAGAGAAAATTATTCTTGGCGTTTTTATGTACGAAAACTACAAGTTTTCTTAAATATTTAATTATTTAAAAGTTTTGTAAATGAAAAGGATATAATATTTTTTATAAATCTGACTATTGAAGCTCCGAAAAGGGAAATTTCGCTTTCGTTCGCCTATCATCTACTTCATAAAGGAATTTCTACAAAATGAAATTCATGTTTGAATTTACTATTTTCATATTTCCAATACAGAGGAAGCTCGTTGGATTTTTTTTTAAAGAAAAAGAACTTTTACGAAATCAATCTTCAAAAGTTTTATGAAACTTCATACATTTTAAATGCAGTAAAAAGATTAAAATTTTACCTTTCTTTGTAGTTTGATTTCAATACAAGGTTAAATGCTGCCCACAGCAGCCTTCAGACCAATAAATTCCTTGCGAAATGCCACAGGTTGTGATATTTATCTTAAAATTGTATGGTCCATAATGGAATTAATAATAAAATACTGATTTTTGTGCAACAACAATGTAGAGATTAGTAAGTTTCTCTAACTGTAAAAGTAATTAGTATTTTGTATTATAGATAAATGTAGTTTTTAATTTGATAAATGACCGGTAATGGCTAGTATTGATGTTCGTATTGACATTCAAGAAATCGATAACTTTTATAGAAATGTATTGAGATACTTCGATAATTCTATGCCACATTTTGTAGAAAATCGGTATAAACAAAGAATTTTAAATTCTTTTAAATCTATGGCATATATACATACATAGCAGGTAAACAGGAGAGAAGCAGAAGATGCTTTTTGATTTCTGGCCATTTAACTTGTATGTTTTGATATCTCAATTGACATTTATCATGGGATAAAATGTCCAGTGATCTTTTCTCAAGTAGTTAGCTAAATTTGATGGTTGGATTTGATATAACAATTCGTAATAAATAAGAACTAGAAATTCACAGGGAAAAAATTCTTTGTGTGTGCGTGTGTGTGTGCATCCCTACTGTGTGTGACAATTTTCAGGTTCTTTCTGTGTTTCCAGCACATGCGGTGTGAAAAGATGCTTCTAAATGTTTAAATACAGAACAATAAAAAAAAATTTTACTTTCGGTTGGATGATCTTAATAGTCAGTTTCACAAAATTTTATACAAAGTTTGAAAAATTCCAAATTATTCGTTGAATGTGAATAAAATAACTTGATCTAACAAGTCTAATATCAAATTTGCTTTTCTTTATAGGTGTTTTAAAATTTTCATGTTTTGAATTATATTTTGGTTTGAATTTTTTTTACGTATGCCATTTTGTCCAACATCTTGGATTTTTGATAGTCTAATTATAGTCACCTAGTCTTTTGATATAAACGATGAATTTAAGAAAAAATCGTCTATAATTTTTCTACAGATTGTATCGATGAAGATTATAATTTTACATATTAATCACAATTGTATAATAACGTTGCTTTTATTGAGGTATTGTTTACTATTACATATTTGTACTTTTACCCCATTTTTTGTCAATTGCTTTACAAAAGAGCAATCTTGAGCTCAAAAATAGTTTTCTGTTTTTACATTGCTAAGGGGACTTGGCACGTTTCCGTTCATTCTTGCTTATTTAATTTATTTTTATCGTTTCATCACCAAAATATATGTTTATGTTCAACCAAAATAGTTTTATAAAAAAAATTGGTCAGTAAAATAAATATTTGAAAGGTTGAGAGCAAAAAAGTATATTTTAATGACTTTACTCAAAATGATATTGCAATTAGATTTAAACATCTTTGAAATGTTCCAGATGCCTTAATTTTTGAATTAATTAAATGAAATTGATAATAAAGATTTCGGTCAAACATTAAAAGAAAATGGGGTATGCATTTTACGTTTCGAGTTTTTTAGTTCGTTAAAAGTCAATTTTAGTTTAGAAAAACATAAAATTCCTATGAAAAATCACTAAGTGTGCATAAAAATATTTCTAAAAAATTAGCATTTAATTGGAATTACAAAATCATACGTAGTTTTGTTCCAAATAAATTTACATTGGATAGTAAGAAAAAAAATAGAAAAAATTAAAAATGAAATCGCATGGAATATTTTGAAATTTTTAAAAATTATGTCTTTTAATTTTTTTAAAAAATATATATCGTTTTAACATGTTTTTAAGAGATTTGACATATTTATATTTTAATACATATGCATAAAAATTTTCATAATCATGACTAAATAATTTCTAAAAGTGTCTAATAGTCTCCTTAAAAATTTGTAATATCGCTTCTCAGCGCTGTGGTCTCCTGATAAGAAAGATGCTTTTGCAGACCATACATAGACCAAATGGATCCTGAGATGTCGAATCATTGATTACGTGCATTGGCAGCCAACTTGGCGATCATTTGAGACGAATTTGAATATTTTGGCAACAAAATCATTGATTTCAGAAAATACAGGTATCTTGGAGGTAGACTCCATCAAGACTCGAGTTAAATCCATTGTTCCAGCTCGTTGAGAAATTCCTGTGGCTCTCACGGAATTTATTAAAAGCTGAGAGTCGATCCAGTAGTAGTGAATCAGCACATGAATTCAATTCGAGCAAATATTCTGTTTAGAATGACAGTCGATCTGTGGGACTTGATTACGTGAGAGAATGCAAATTCCCTTTTGAAAGTTCTGGCACGTTGCTCATGTTTGACTGGAAAAAGAACCATGGATGCGATTTAGTGGGGTTTTAATAGATTTTTCTCACCTGAAAAATTTCCCACAAAGTAAAGTCAACGATATTCTTGTTAATTAGACCAATATGTTGTACAAAAATGATTTTATATTTAATAAAAACCTGGAAATGTAGATGATTTGCGATTAACTTATTACTTATATAGTTTTCTAGGGTGAAATAAGGTAACAATTGTAGGAAATGAAACTTTTATGCAAAAATATATAACATGTTTATAATATAACAAATATATAACATAAAAAATAAATAACATGTTTTTATAAAATTTTGTATTCCCCAGCGATAAGTGAAAACGTCCCTAATCTTTTAAGTCTCATATTAAGAAATATCTAATTTTTAACTCATAAAATATTGGTTACCATACTCATTTCTCTTCTACGAGATATGTGGATTTAAAACCAAATATTTTATTATATTTCATTGAAATGAGTGATCTTTTTATTGCATAATGGCATATTTCACTTCCAAGAATTCTAAACTGCCTCCCACTATTAATTACCCTAAATGTGACCTTTAGACTATTGTTCAAGGTTTAAGGGCTCGCATACCTAAAAAAAAATATCCCAAATTAACGATTTTTATTTTGACTTAGCTCGTGATCTTCCTCTATTAACTCATTTTCACATATGTACTTTTTATATTACAGAAGTTTAGATATTAATTTACGATGCTAAAAACGAAATGTATTCGCAAATTACACTATTTAAAAGTTTTTTTTTTTTGTTTTGTTATAGATAGGGTTTCTGAATCTTCATGTATGTTTATCTTATTGTTTGCGATCACATTGTACATTATCTTTCGTATAAGAAAATTCAGTTGTTTAAGAGTTTATATTCAAGACAAAAAAATTGAGGTATATTGCCAAATTCTGTTTAATTGTATATAAGGGTTTAAAAAATTATATTTAATTTATTCTTAAATGTTGCCAATTTATTAATATTTTTTCAAACCTAGAAATTTAATTTAAAACAAAAATAGATAATATTCATAAAAATATATATCAAAAATTAGGATAATAAAATTTTTAAGAGGTTCGAAATTAGTTTTCTTCTCAAATTTTATATAAGTGTAAAATTGCAGTACCATTTTTAAAAATAACATTCAAATTAAAAATATATGAAGAAAGGCCCGTGCTTTTCTTAATGAAAGTGATTCTTAAGGAAAAGTGCTGTTTATGCTTTGATAAGAAATCTGGAAGATTTTATAATTACAAATGCGTCTTATGGTCAAGATTTAAAAGCAGTGAATTGCTGCTAG
>JAPMOR010057866.1:0-20120 GCA_026543865.1 Argiope aurantia
TTTTTTTTTAAATAGAAAAACTGCAGCAATTTAATTTATCTTAAAAATTAATTCCAAAGTATTCCTTTTTCAATGTATATCGTAACAGAAAGCATTAAGCATGCTTTTCGATAAATAAAACTTATATAAATTAAACTAAATCATGATTCAAAAGCAATATAAGGCAAAACTATTTAATGTATGATTCACATAAAAAATGTAAAATGAAATAAAATTATTTCAAAAATTGCAAGAAAGGGCTCTTTTTTTTTTTTTTTTAAATCCACTCTAGAGACTTTTCCAACAATCCTAGATACATATCTTCCTGGAGGAATCAAATCGTAATTTTGTAATCGCTCCCTCGCCGCCGTAAGAAAATTAAATTTAATGCCATCCGGGGAATAACTTTTTAAATATATCAAGGGGAGGAAAAACTACTGACTGCGAGCGAAGAAGAAAAATGTTAGAAGTGGGGGGCGTTCGAAACTTAATTGATGAATTTTTAATAGCACCCATTGGTAGGGAAGAGGAGAGGGCTTGGAAGGATAGGGGTTAGCGAAACATCTTTTTTTCTCTGGTGCAATCCTAACGGAGGAAGAACAGATTGAGGATAAGACCTGGTAGTACATAACATTTTCCTTGTTTAGTTGCTGGCATTTACTTTTTTTATGCCCCTGGCAATCTTTTTTCTTTATTTCGCCAGTGTGTTAACGATCCCAGGCAAAAAGCTGCAGATTGTGATGAACAGATGTTGTAGCCAAAAAGGTAAGAAAAATAGTCTGATCCTAACTGAATTTTTTTAGATGTGATATTCATGAGTTACACAGGTTCCAGCAGGGCTTGGGTGAGCTTCTTAAGTTCCCTATAAAATAACGCTTTACAAAAGTGCCAAGTTGTCACATATGGGTATAATTTTAGACATCCGTATACTATATTTTTTCACTGCAATTATCTAGGAACAATTATAGAATTCCTTCTGCCTATATAATAAAGACCCCCCGCTCATCAAAACAGTCTATTGAATGGCATAGTCATGAAATGTCAACTTTTGAATGGTTACTTTAATTCACAGATCCGGAAAAAAAAATTGCTTTTTTTTTTTTGCAAGAAATGTGTTAAATCCAGTAATATCTACAATTTAAACTGCAATTTATTAATATCTACAACTTCTTCAGGAACGAAAAAGATCAATTAGCTAAAAACTTATTACTCAAAATCTTTTAATAAACACTATGACAATACACATTTATAATATATAAAGTTGCAATTTAAAACATAGTAGCAACTCTCCATTTGTTCATTCTTTCCCCACGTTCACCAATACACACATTTTACTCTCCGACCAGGTTGCCATTTGCTGACATCTACGTTATTAATGCTGATGAATTACTAACAATGTCAATTAAAACCTTACATTTATATTAATCTAACAATGATAAATATAAATTATAAAAAAAATTATTCAAAGAAACATAAAAAAAGAAAGCGAAGAATAAAAAGGCATAAAAAACACGGATGGCCGAGAGTGTATGCATTTAATTCTAAAATATTTTAAAGAAAGGAGAATTCGGGGACATATTTCCCCCCCTTAAGATTACAGAATGCAATAGAAAGGTAATAACTGTAAAGATATGATTATGAAATTCGTTGACAAATTTAATATAACGATAAGCGAGCGCGCGCACGCACGCACACAGACAATCTTAATGCTAATGGTATTTACATTTTTACCCTTTTATAACCCATCTTAAAAGCTTTTAACAAACGATATAATAATTGGAAATGACAAAATTTGCATGTATAAGAAACCAATTCAAAACCAATATAATAAACAGGGCTCAGGAGTCGTTCTTAATATAATTTAAGCGTAATTTAATGGGGGAAAAATCGTCAACTAACTTATATCATTAACTACAATATTTGTAAATTAATTCAAAATAGGTGCCTGATTTTAATTTGAGTATTTGCATGTCCTGAATAATTCACTTAAATTTATATAATTTAAAATAAAACTTTATCATTGTTATTGAAAAAAATATAAAAACGTTCACTTCAAATTGTCTGGATTTTCCCGCGAAATTCAGACGATTCAAATGAGAAAGCGGAATTTCAAAAAAAATATTAAATCATAATCCAAGCAGATTGAACATTTACTCACATTTTTCTAAAATATTGCAATTTAAAACGAATTTTAAATTCACGATTGCAAGCATTATTTCTGAAAAGGAAATAAATAAGATGCGATATTCGAAAGCAATACACATCACTTGCACAAAGAAAGGAGTAAAACGGAATCTACATCACACAAAAATAAACTGATGGTGGAACAAAATCTTATCTTTTCTCACTCTAAGCGCACAATTCCCAGGTAATGCGTTTACTAACATACTTCCGGACTATATTCTATTTCCACGTGTTGCAAAAGCTTTTAATAATGGTACCTTCGCAATTCTTTCACTTTTTTTTTTTTTTTGTCACACTCCCTCCCTGACGAAGCGATATATTTTTCTTTTACTTTTTTTTTCTGACTCGACGTTTCATTTGTGTAAAGCAAAAGCGGATAAAATTTGAATAACATCGCAAATGTAAATTTCAAAGCTCCCCGTTGCTAGGCTTCCAGTAAATGACAATTCAAAACTCGTTACGACTTTTTCATCGATTTCTTATTTTATTACGACTTTCCCCCACTCCCTGCCGCATATTTTCCATTCTCCTGCGTTGCACCTACGGGAGGATGAAGAATGCCAATATACATACAGAAGAATGAGGGTATGTATTAAGAGACATTTTAGTGTTCCTGTCATTTACTGTTTCAGTAATAGGAAAAATATACGGAGACTTAAGACTGGGAAAAAATTGCATAAATACCACGAATTAGGAAGTATTAAGTCTGTTTTGTTTTTGTATAATTTAGAGGATTTGTTAGAATTAATTGTAATGATGAAAAAATTCGAATCTGTACAACAGATTGATATAATAGATTAGATTGGATTTGATATAATAGATTAGAAAGGTACTTGTATCAGCTTCAATAACTTTTCACAAAATCATACATTAATTTTTTTTTAAATCTTATATACAGAACAATTAAAATCGTACAGATACAAAAAATTGCCTTAATTATTTTAAAAAATAATTAAATACAAATAACTGTTTTGGTATAAGATTTCGAGAATTTCAATTAATTTGAAATAGACTCATTTTTATCTTCAAATATATATATAAATCACATATCAAGCGTCTAATAGATTTAAAAATAAAATCTCCAGTTGTATTGTAAATTTAGAAGAAAAGGTTGCCACTTTTTCGTATGAAATATTTGTTATATTATTTATGTTATTAATGAGATAATTTTTTTCCAATCTGTGCCTATATATCCTCCAAATTCTTTTATATTTCCTCATGTTTCTCAAAAACTTTTGACGCATCATAAAGGAACAAGAATACAAAATCTTTTTTTTTATTACGTGAAATACAAACAACTCACTATGATGCCTTATTTAATTTAAAAAATAATGTCAAAGCAGTTATTTGTATTTAACAAGATTTCGATAAATTAACTTTAATTAGGCTAATTTTTTTCAAAAAGAATATATATGATGCATGTTAAGCATTTAAACAGATTTAGAAATAAAATCATCAGTTGTAATGTAAATTTAGAAGAGGGATTTGTCCAGCCTTCATATCAAATTTTTTTTATATTATTTATGCTATTAATCAGATAATTTTTCTTCTACTCTGCGTTTAAACACCCTCCAAACCAATTCATATTTCATTGTATGTTTCTAAAAACCTTTTGACAGATTATAAAAAAACAATACTACAAAAACTCTTATTACGTGGAATACAAGCAGCATCTTTAGAAGAAGTTCATCAACAAAAGTTAAATAAACTGTTCTTCTTAAGAAAGATATTTTCATGATAGTCAATCCTTTATTGATTACACATTACTTAACGATCAACAAAATTAATCAGCACTGTCAAAATCATGGGGAATTTCATAAAACTAACATTACCGAGACAGTTTTCTCAAAACCTATTTTATTTAGACTCCTTTCAAACTTTAATGAAACCTGCAACCAACAACTCAGTGTTCCCAGCGCCACGACGACTGGTCATCTTTAATCAATGCGATTCCTTTTAGTGCGGGAAGGAATGAAGAAAGGCTTTTCCCCGTGACTCACGCAGCAACCTTAGCAACAGTCACTGCGAAACAGCTATTAGCGACAGAGCGAGGCAAGAGAAAAGGAATTGTCTACGAAGCGGTGATTACTAAGATCCTAATGAAGAGCTTCGATTCCAGGTCGCTTGTAATTGAGAGCCTGACATTCTCAGAGACATTTGTTTCGGATGGGAAGACCCAAAGGCTGTAAACGCCTCGCCAGATTGAAAGATGCATTTCTCAACAGGAATAGAAATACAAGTTACACCCTTTCCGATATACCACAGAATTATAAAAATGGCAGAAGCCTAGAAAAAAAAGATCGTAAATTATTTGCCTGTATACAAATTTAAATTATATTTGAATAATAATATTAGTTTTATTTACGGATTGATGAGTGACAGTAAATTTTTAACTAAATGAAATCCAGGCATCCATCGCCAATCTGTAACTTAAGGCGAAGTTAAAAAATCTCGCCATCCTTTCAACCTCTGTCATTATCGGATGCGAGGTCCCAACTCCTGTTTTGGCATCTAGTAAGTAAAGCAGTTTTTTTTTTTTTTAATTGACTGATTTATCAGTGGGAGAATACAGCAAAGTATGAATAAAAATTAATTATGGAATCACAAACTTCACATTTTATTTGCATTTTTTTCAAGCTGGGTTGGAACTAAGTTTAATGAGTTGATGTTTACAGTTCTTATTACTTTATATTTATGGTGAATATTTTTTATTCGTTTTTTTTTTTTTTTTTTTTTTTTGCATTAAGCATTATTTTTTTTTTCCTTCTTTTTGCTGATTGATCATTATTTGTTCCGATCCAATTTTAGTGATTAGTTTTAATTTAAGTGTTCGAGAAATTTCTTAGAATCGGTCGTAGAATCACGCGCCTTCATAGCTAATTTCTATAGTGGCCATATAAAAAATAAAATCAAACTTACAATATTTTTAAAGAGTTTTTTTCCCCCATTTGAGATTTTCTACTACAACTTTTGCTAATAAATCAGTAACAATCAGATCCGAGTTATTGTAACAAGATAACAGGGGGCATTATTTCCGGTGTCTAAAAAAACTATTTATGAATAAATTAATCTTTAATTTTAAGAGTAACTGTAAATTATGATTGCTTTTACTCCTTACAGAGAAATAATTCTATTAATAGTTCCTTAAAAATTATAATTTATAATTTCTTTATAGTTTTAGATTTCCACAATTTATGTATAGTATATTTAAATAACTAATTATCTTATATTGAAATTTGAAAACTCCAAAAAGGAGTGATATTTACTAAACAAAGAAAAAAACGCTTTATGAACAATACATATTAACCATCACAATTGAAATTATTCTGAGACTTTTTCGGCAAACGTAAAGAAAAAAAAGCATGTCCAAAAATGTATTATTTAGCTAATATAATTAATTAATTAGTAAAATAATTAATTTAGTAAATGGATATACAGAATCAGTAGAAATTGAAGAATCTAGTATATCCGTCAAAATCAATGCAATTAAATGGTCATTATTAATATGAACCCTGTTTAGAATTAATAATAAACGATTGTATTATTCGTCATACATATATTTAATCTAAATTTTGAATAAAATGTATTCTAAAAAATCGATATTTTCCACCCTCTTTAAATTAGAAACTAGTTGAGAGAGAGAACACCATTATAATGCCTAAAATATATACGTTATGAACACCTTAATACATTTTATAAAGTTATTTCTAAGTTTCGAAATAATTTTCTTTTTAAAACTAAAAAATTAATTACGCTAATAACCACAGCACTTAATTACATCCATTAATATGACAAAAATTAAAAATCTAGGTGGCAGGTTCAGACGAACGCCTCTTTCCTCAAACCGCCTGTCATTTCACAAAGAAAACAATGTCTTTCACTTGAAGGTGAGACTGCTTCACACATCCCTTTCCATTCCATTCTCTTTAAAAGGGAAGCGAAGGAAAAAAAAAGGAGAGGGACCTTCAAAAAAACTTTCTCTGGTCCTTTTGTCACCTGACCCAAATCGCAATTCCGACCAAACATTTGCATTCGATTCCGGTGAATAGATAAAGGCATTGAGCGGTAAAGAAACAGAGGCACGGGGAAAACAGAAGAGAGGTAAGAAGAAAAAAGAGTGAGAATAACAAAATAAAGAGCGAGTCGTACGGAGAGTGTAAAAAGTGGAACTCTCCCCCCTTCTTTCATTCTATTGAATACGAGAGTCTATTATACCCGGCCTCTTTCTTTGCGAAGAGACAAAGGTAGTAATTACTGGGGGCACCTCCCTTACCGTGTCTCCGGATAACCTCCCTGACAGTCCGGGAAGTGCTGCGCTAATTGACGAATTCCACTCCCCCAGAGAAAGAATCCATTTATGTAATTTGAAATTGAGAAAATCAGATTTGGTAATGTTACCGGACAGGTGGTTTTTACGTCCATTAAAAAAAATGGACGGTGTTTGTTCTTTTTCAAATTAAAATAATTAATTTAAGTAATGGAGAAAATATTCTTTAAATTATAGCTATAGATAAAACTAATGACTTGATACAGGTATAGGTGTTATTTGAAGCCTTCTCATGGTGGGTATTAAAATTATTCATTTATTACTTTTTCGCATATGAAAAGCATTGTAATCGCCAAAAAAATTCGAACTGAGATTATGTGAAATCTTCATTTTTCAGATCTCGAGTCTTGTAGAGACCATTCCAACTGCTTTTGATACATAGATGAAAGATTTTCAAATCTGCGGAGACGCCAATTTTCGTTAATTTTGTTTGGATACATATGGTTTAATTCTGATGTAATTTGACAATGTAAAATACGACCCTCCATTAGAAGGAAGTTATTAATATCAATAATGATTCTTTATTAAGTGGCATGATTGTCATAATCTAATATTACTTAAAGCAGATTTAAAACGAATTCGCTCCACAGCAAAGCCATGTGACCACATTTCTACAAAAGGCCAGACGTACACGTATGGAGTAAACATCATACATGCCCACGTAAAACAAGTTTCCTTGCACATAAACCATTTATGCTGCAAAAAAAAATTCGGCCGCAAAGCTTTATAGTAATTTTTCACTACGCATTTTATTTTAGCTATATTCAATGAATTGCAAATAAATACAAAAAAAAAGTTATAAGTCATTTTTATTTATATCTAATTTGATGAAAATAGATGCAAAAAATTTTTATGGGGATAAAAATCCATGAATAAAAAATATATTTAACATGATGAAAATCGGAATAAAAGATTCTCATCATGCTAAATGTATATATAATAAAATTATTTTAAACAAAAGTCTTTACTACGGTGTTTACCAAATGACTCGCCTGTGATTCACATTACTATCTAATTTAATACGGTGTAACTGGCTTGTAATTTACACTTACTATCTAATTAAATTTAATTAATACGGTGCTTACGAAGTAACTCGCTTGTGATTCACATTACTATCTAATTTAAAACGGTGCTTACCAAGTAACTCGCCTGTGATTCACATTACTATCTAATTTAAAACGGTGCTTACCAAGTAACTCGCTTGTAATTCACACTTACTATCTAATTAAATTTAATTTAATACGGTGCTTACCAAGTAACTCGATTGTGATTCACACTATCTAATTTAATACGGTGCTTACCAAGTCACTCGATTGTGATTCACACTACCTAATTTAATACGGTGCTTACCAAGTCACTCGCTTGTGATTCACACTTACTAACTAATTAAATAGGCCGAATCACACACATATATATCATGTTAATCACTTTTCAGGATTTATACCATAGGAATAATGTTTTCTATAATGAGATCAAAAAATGAATTCAATCATTTAGTTAATTTATATTTTATAGTCACTAATAATATAAATATAGTTTATTTTTAGTCTCAAGTAAAGTGTTTGTCCTACAGAAATCCGAAATATTTATTTAAAAAAATAAAATGCTGATCGATTTGAGCTGAAATATACCTAACTCGGGCTCGATAGACCTAGGAGACAGTAGGCTTCCGATGCTCGAGTACTCTAGGTCGATGCAAGTGCTTCTTTTTAATAAGCACTGGAAGTTTTTGAATAGATTATACTGATATCATCAATGCCTCTTAGTAAGTAACCTTCGTTTCCCATCAAAAATCACGTAGATATAGCTCAGACACAAATCTTAATAATCATGTCTGAAACTGTATTTTTAAAGATTACCACATCCAGTTTAAAACTGTCTACCTTCGGTTGTGATTATATTAAAAATATGAACTCGTCTACGCAGCAGAAATAAGGAATGCCTAATTCTTTAACCATACGAAAAAGATAAGAGATGGACATAATACTCGTAGATCAGGTAAGTTTTTCTTTCGTCTGCTCAAGGGGGGTGGGGTGAGAAGATAACAAAGAAAGCCGAGACCGAGACGTAGTTAGCAAAACAAACTGATTTAAAAGACTAAAAGTCGGACGTGCGGCCGCCGTTCGAAACCAATCCCTGGCTTAAATTCTGATAATATATGTTAACTAGTAAATCCTTTCAAAAACAACATGAATTTATTTCATCAGTAAAAGTGTTTTATATTTTTAAAAAAAATTTTGAATATAATTTAAAAGGGGAGATTTAGATTTCAAACATTTCCAATAGAAAATTTATTGAAAAAAAATTAGATACCATAAATATAACGTATTATGAATATAAAATATTAAATTCATATAAGCATATTTCAAAACCAGAAATGCACTTCTTATTTATTACATTTATCTTCATTTAAACATCAGATAAATTAAAGAAAACCTAGTGATACTTTCCACGCAATTTCTAACAAAGCAGGTTAAAATCTTTTTCCATCTACTAGTTTAAAATTGTCATATATATAAAAATAAATAATTTTATACATTAAATATTTTATGGTTTATTTAATTCTAGCCGCCTTTGGCGACCAGCCGGTTCACCAATATTAATTCTCGTTAAAATCTTAATAATTAAATATTTTATGTAACTCCTATTTTAATAGCTTCTTCATCAAAATATTTTAAAGCTACAAATTTTGATAGTCATATAATTCATTCATAATATTATAAAAGCCTTCAGTCATAACGTAATTTGTATCTCTCTAATTTTCTGTTAACTCCCGTAGAATTTATGCTTTAAATTAAAGTGGAAAATATAAATCTGCAATAAATATAATAATATTTTTTACTGAAACAAAGCATTTTTTTTTTGTAATATGATTACTGAAAACAGAGTCACTGAGCATTTAAACCTTATGGGCACTAAAGAATATCTTTCTTAATTTATGTAATATCTCAAGAATTTGACAACAAAATTTTCTCAGATTCAATCAATTAATTAACAATGTTTAGTTTTAAATGCATGAAACTCTAAGAAAATAAACAGAATCGTTTAAAATAATCGGTCGAAAACAGGTTTAGCCTTCAAAACGTCCATATCCGTTGGCAACAATCAGAACACAATGGGCATGCGTATATTTTCAACGCCAGTTACGGCAACGCAAATGCGTGAATTTTTCTACGCCAATTGGGGTAACGATATGCAGATTAGAAATTTTTTATTTCCTTTATTCTGTTTTATTTTAATTCAAAAGTACTTCAGAATGAATCTGAAAGATCGATTCATTAACAACGTTTAATTTTAAATGCATCAAACATTAAGAAAATAAACAGAATCGTTTGAAATAATCGGCCGAAAAATTAAGCCTAACCTCATTACTGTTGGGGGAAAAAAACTGAAGCCTTACTCATTTGGCTGTGGGGGAAATGAAAAGATTTTATAGCGGGAAAGTTAATTTGTAATTAATAGTTAAAATTCTAATTAAAAATTAAAAAAAAAAGAACCCTAGGTGCACATTCCCGACCTCCAAGGTGTACATGTACCAAATTTGGTAGCTGTAAGTCAAACGGTCTGGCCTGTAGAACGCCAAAACACACACATTGAGCTTTATATAAGTATAGATAAATATAAACAAAATAATTTTACATAATTTAATTTATTATATAAAATATAATTTAATATATAAATAAAGTGCACACGGTTAAATTTTATAATTGCTAATTAATTAGAAATTAAATGAATTTCTGAAAAATAGATAATTGAAAAGGTCTTAAACTATCTTATGTAATCATTGAATGATTCAATATAAAGTATCATCCATTATTTATCAACAAAAATTAAAGTTAAAGTTAAAATTTGAATTGTTTCGATACTCCATTGTCAAACAAAAATACTAAAAGGGAAGAATGGATGTTTTTTTTAAATGTTTTCTTTTATTAGAAGATTCACAAAAATGTTTAAAAAATTCATTCGAAATAAATGAAGTAAATATCCATCACTCAGTTATTCCTTAAGTTTTTAAAGGTTAAGAAGTAAACAAAACAACTGGCCAATTTCACTCAAAGTAACAAAAAACCCACCACTATCAAGAGATGGCTTACAAATCACAAAACGACCCCTAAGGGGAAAGTAATGAAAATAAAGAAAATGTCCCCCATCCACCCTTGGCGCGCTGTCAGATCTATAGCTAAGAGTTGAAAAAAAAAAATAACTGGTAGTTGGGGAAGGCAGGGATAAGGAAGATGAGAGATGTGTCGTCCATTTCGTCTGCTCTTTTGTGATCAACCAATTCGGTTACTTCCGCCTGATTTACAACCCCCGAGATCTCCCGATGTCTTCCCAATCCGGCTCCTCCCACCACCTGCAAAAGACGCGTCGCTTCTCTTACATAGGGTAGAGGGAAAAGGCTCGAAGTGCACATTAGATTTAGGTGGGTAAGTTTGCTTTACTTACAGACATCCAGACCTGCCGACAAAGCCATGAAGTTTTTACCAACGTTGATTGAAAAAGAAGTCACAATCATTTTGCAATTAAAATTCGCCAGTGTCGTTTCTGATTTGGACCATGAAATGCATATTGCTGAATGCAATCATTTCCATGACATTATTATTATTATTGTTATTCTACCTGAATAATTTACAAAAGGCTTCTTCAATAATAACAATAAAAGTCAACAAAGATGACTAAGTGAAGTATAATGCATTAGCAACGATAACAGTGAGGAGGTAAAAGCATGTAAATATGGCTTAAAACAACAAGAAAATGTTTATCAATATTATTTTTTAATTTATAACCTCGTTGACAAGAATTTTAAACTAAAAATATGCCATGGAAAGATATTTAATAATTTTTTTAATGTTATATACTAATCAGTAAAGCTATTTGAAATCCATTCATTTTATAACTATTTACATTTTCCTTTTATTACTGTCTCTAAGTGGTATAAAAATTAATTAACCTTTAAAGATATTACTAAAATTTAAATATGATAAGATGATTTTTCGTCAGTTCCTTCAAAAAACCATTGTGATGATCTATAATAATTGATCAAATTACTGCAAAATGTCCCATATGATTTCATAACTCTTCGACGATACCCCCAGAAAGCCACAGTGATAGTATAAATTAATTGAATTTAATACATATAATGTGATTTTTCAGGTAGTAATATCAAAATCTAAAATGTGATTAAATAATCCCCCATAAATGTCATTAAAAAGATATTCTGGTAATTTTGATTGCGTGACAAAAAGATAACGAATTTTCATTTTAGTTTCACCCAAAATCTGTTTATAAAAGGGGAGAGGGTGGGATTTCCACAATTAAATGCACCCTCGATTTGGCATGATATGGAGAATAAAGTCCAATATCGTTCAAAGCCTTTTATTACAAATTAATTTTTAATCATTAAAAGTATTCTAATAAATCTATAATATATGGGACGTTATTATAACTAATCAAATCGCCAAATATTACAATTACCAGTTCCAAAGAAAGTAAATTCTTAAAAGTATTCGAGAAATAAAACTTTTTTTGTTTCAGAATAAAAGAATAATACGATTTAAGAAAAGGAAACAATAAGAATAAGACGCGGAAATGCCTCCCAGTCGATCTTCCAGCAAACTTTAATTCCAATTAAAATTAAGGACAAGTCCACCTTATCCATCCATCCATCCACCTGAAAACAGTACCCACCAAGTTAAGTCCACCAGCATTAAACAAACGCAATTACGAAGCCACTGGAAGATCCTTATAACAACTGCATAATCAACTATATTATACATCAGGCGAACCCACGAAGGGGAATACTCCAAGTTGCACAAGTCAACATGCATCTTCTGTGACGAATATCTATGGATCCTGTCTACCTAGAGCGCTAAGCCTCCCAGCAGTGGCCATTATTAATCATGGACAGAAGGGGCCTTAACAGTAGATAATAATTGGCTTCCTCTCGTTTCCATAGGGATCCAGGGGTAGATCGGGCAGGTGACACCCAAATTGGGGCAATTACCTGCGACTGACGGATCCTATTGTTCGGCCTCCAGGCATTTACTAGCGTGATGAATAGGTCGACTAGAGACAGTTAAGTGGCATCTCCTCCCGTCAATCACGCGCCTCGCTCCGCCTACGATTCTGATGACGTCACCGACATTCGTCGGTTGTTGTTGTTATACCCCCCGTTTAGAAATATATCAAACTTTAACGGTACCGGGAAAAGAGAAGTTTAAATTGGACAGAAACACAATATTAACTCTTTTGATATTAAGCCCAAGAGACTGATTAAAGTATTAAGTTATACACACATTTCGTGATTCTCGCATACGTTAGAATTAGAAGGTGCCTTCAATTAGTTTATTAAAGAACGAAATAATTAAAAGTTTAATAGATAATTAGTATAATAGGAGTTAAAATTATCAGGTATGATCGTTTGTTTGCGGCACTTTGCTTGTAGCTGGAAGGTCAATAAAGCAAGGAATTGTTGAAATTTGTTTCTGTTTCAAATATTGTGGTGGTTTTAACCATTTCAGAGGTTCATTTCCAAAATAATATTATCAGATATTAAAATTGCGAATAGAAGAATAAAAATAATAACACTGCGAATTTTATAACTACACAGATTACGAAAAATGTCAATATTACATAAACATTTAATTCTTTTATTTTTTAAACTTTTTTTAAAGCCATTTTTTAAAGCAGTACTTTAACCCATTTAGTCTCCAGCTAAAAGAATACTCCAAAGATTAATATTACATTATAAGTTTAATTTATATATTAAGAGATAAAATTTCCTTTACAGTAAAATCCAGCTGAAAATAAACAAAATTTTGCATTCCATAAGCAAGAAAAGAAAACAGGGGAAGGGGGAGGGATCACTTTGATATTATTCATATGATGGATAGCAACATTGACAAATGAGGCATTTTTTTACA
Source organism: Argiope aurantia (assembly GCA_026543865.1). Classification (NCBI taxonomy): domain Eukaryota; kingdom Metazoa; phylum Arthropoda; class Arachnida; order Araneae; family Araneidae; genus Argiope; species Argiope aurantia. The sequence continues at coordinate 13,414 of JAPMOR010057866.1, forward strand.
ATGTTATAAGAATTAGTGAAATTACCAAACCCTGCACTAAAATGTTAATACCCATGACTAAAACACAAAGCATAACATGACAAAAAATAATCTATAATGAATGCAAATGATTGAAAATCTAGCAATGGATTTCCGGCTTCAATGCACGGTTTCAAAATCACCTTGCAATTCAAGCCAAGGAGTACGACTTTGCTTCGCAGTCGGCCCCTCTTCCGAACATACATCAACTGCGATAGAAGGTAGCAGATAAAAATGTCAAGGTGCGTCCCTGAATATAATTCAGGATATAAGTGGGGGTGGACAGGGAGGCCGGTAAGAGGCTCAGGGATTTCCCCCCACTTAACTACTCAAGTCAAAAATATCCTATCGCAGCCTCTCCTACCTACTGGGCTGAAATCTTGGAGAGATCAAAATGACACCTTCTTCATGGAGCCTACCTCTTTTTTAAGGAAGACTTTACCTTTGCTGCAGGGCTGCACGGAGCCAACTTGCTCGCCAAAATCACAGCCAAGAACATGAGATTCAACATTTTAGAGACTCATGGAAATCGAACATTCATGTCTGAAATAAATATCTTAAGTTCCGAAAAACATTCGAATTTACAAGGATGGCAAGTCATCCGGATTCATTAAGTCCATTTCATATTAAGAAAAATCATTTTAATAGTTTGATATTCTTGATGCATAAATTATAACTAACTCACGAACAAAGAAGACAAAGACGTTTGTTCTCTTGGAAAATAAATTTTGAAAAAAGTGAAGATATACAGAAAATCTTTTCAACATTTTCAAATTTTATGGAGTAGTAAATCAAAAATATATTAAAACATTTAAAAAAAACCCCACAACAACAATTGAGAAAGTCACAAATCAAAATTTCATATGGAGCAATAATTGTATAAATTCGATCGGCAAAAAATATTTTTAAAAATATTAATTGTTAAATTACAAAAAACTTTTGCAATTATTTTTTATGAATTATTGCAATTATTATGGTAAAATCTAAGCACATACGCTTGCAGTTTACCTTATCAATTTATGTTATGAATCGGTTCTTATTTAATATGACATACACGTGCACCCCTGAAAAAAAAAAAAACCAGCTGAGACATTCAATACAAAAAAAGTAAATATTTATGCAAAAATGATATTAGTCTGAGGCAGAGTGCCAATCCGTATGTGCTGCAACTAGGATTTCCCAGATTTGCGCTTCTTAAGAAGTGGATTGAAATTTAATGCACATAAACGTCTAGACAGATTTAATCTCCAAAGAATCTGGACAGATTATCTTCGGAAATATTTATCAGATCCATAAACTCAGGTAAAATAATGTGACGGACAGAGTCAGGAAAGTGTGCATTAAGCCAATTTTTTAATGATGTAAACAATCTCATTCAAACAATGTTGTTGTTTTTTCCTCCCACAAAAAAAAAAAAAAATTTGTATGTCTATTTTGATAGAAATTAAACTGCATTTTAAACTGTTTCATTAACATAACACAAAGTTTAAATAAACAATTGAGAAGTGATAACGAACAGCTCTATTTATAAACAGTTCTGACAATTAACAGATTTAATTTATCTAATGTCGAAACTTGAAGTGTTAAACTGATATAAACTCGAAAGATTATCTGTTTTTGATTTATTAATGCATCTGAATTTCATTTCGGATTTTAAAAGTGACAGCTTCAACTAAAAATCATTTTTACATATTTTTCTTGATTTAACAGTCATTTGTTTAAATATTCAATTTCAACCGAAAATTATCATTTTAATTTCAAATTTTTTGCATTAAGTACAATAACATTGAACAGATTAAGCCAATTGTTAATTTTATAACTAATCAGATAGACCTCCGATGATGTTTAGTAATAAATAGATAATATACTTTTACATATGTGGTGAAAATAAAGTGAAACTGCTATTATCAAAATGTTATGTTTGAGATGAAGAGGTTGCAAAAGCTATGAAGTTTATGGTAAAAATTAAATGTATAATTTAATATCATTTTCCTTAACGATAAACAGATAATATATTACAAAAAAAAATCACACTTCTATCCTTTTGCTATAGAATTTATCGCCAAAATAGCCATAAAATATCGCCGTGAGCACCCTTTTCCTTTTTCTTATCCCCTTGAAAGAGGAAGCCCGTCTCGTCAATCATGTGCAATGTCAGTAGCAGAGGCTAGCATCCATCAATAGAAAGCTACCTGCCTTAAAAAATCACCCTACAAACCACTTCACCCTACGGGGCAGCCACTTTAATGACACGGCTCATGCTTTGTTTAACTCGCTGTAAAAATAATAATACATGCATCATATTTATTTGAACTTTTCTTGGAAAAAAGAATAATTTTAATAATATAATCATTATATTCTTATTTACTGAGCATTTAAAATATTACGTTCTAAAAATATTATTTCAGATAATTCTTGGAAGTGAAATAAATCAGAAAAAAGTAAAATTTATAATTAAGAAATGCTCTGAAAATATATTATTATAAAGCGCTTTTTTTCTTTTTATATTTTTAGTACAAAAATAGTGGATTAACACTCATTTTATTTAAATTTAAAAATGCATTTTAAAAAGGAAGGAGTTAATAAGTTAAAAAAAGTTACTTAACTGAAATCGGATTTTTTTTTAAATGTTAACAATAAGAGACAGTCATGATAATATATTTGGTCCATAGGCATCAAAGAAGTTTACTGCAATGTACAATTTATTATAACGGAACTGAATTTGCATTGTATAGGGATTGGACTATACATATAAAACTGTATATGGAATGGGCTGTAAAATAACTTAAGCTTAAATAAAACAACTCTTTTTTACCTGAAATTCAAAAAAAAACAAAAACAATTTGAGCGCAATGTGCAAATACATAAATAAATAACGATATTTAAGAGATATTTTTTTAAAATTTCTTAATCAAATTATGTTCTTATAGAAACTGTTTCATAACCAGTTTAAAATATCATGCAAATACAATCCATTTTAAGCGCACAGAAAAATCACCTACATCTCTTTAATGATCTAACCTTATTAAAGCTAACATTCTAATAAATCCGTTGAATTAATTTGCTAATTTGGCAGGCTACTCTCTTTCAGCAGCAAATTACACGAACAGACGTGTCGTAAAAATTCAGGATGTTGGCGAATGGAGCTTTATTGGATACACAGCGATAGGGGCCAATAAAAACCGGGGATCCATTCTGGAAGGAGTAACTCCGAGGAGATCAGCTATAGCTGCTGTTATAGCACAATAGATCTGTTGGTGCGAGACCTCATCACTGCGAATCTGTCTGAGAAGGACATCCCCGACTTCCGGTAGAAAGGACATTCGACCGGAAGCTGATCTTCCAGGACGAAGTCCTGCAGAGCTCCTAACAGGAATATAAATATTTCATCGCATTAAGAGGCCGTCTGACGGTCTGGGAGCTGAAGGTGAGAATGGTGGGCGACAGCATACGCAATCCTGCTTACCACCTTGGTTGACAAGTCGACGCGAATTTAGGGGATCAGAGGAGTTTTAGGAATGTGGGAAGAGTGATTTGTTCCATTTATTTTGGCGGCTAGTGTGGCCTTAACAATGTTGCAAAGAGTATTTAGTTACAGCTTTTCCTCGATATACAAATCAAAACTTCAGAATTTTATAGCATAAGGAATGGAATAATGATACAGATAAGCCATCCCCTATAAGGTTATTACGATAAAAGTGGATTAGGACTAATGTGAACTAGGAACTGATATTAGGATTTTACTAATGGGAATTGTGGAGTCTGATGTTCTATCCAAACTATTAAGGATAAAAATAGCTTTACAGGATAATTTTGAAATAATGGAAAAAAAATAATAGAAATGTAAGAATAAGAAAGTAAAAAATATTTATTTATTTATTTCACTGACTTTTTACAAACACTGTTTTTTCTCCTTCTACCAAAAATTATTCACAATTAAAAAATTATATATTCTATTCAGGATTAACTTCTTTGTTAAAAATATATTATGCGATGCGATAATATTTCAAACACTCAAACCATACATAGCAAATTCCATGAGACAAACAAAGTACTGACGGTACGCGAGATTTTCACGTTATCATTTTTTAGAAAAATGATAACGCAAAAGTAATGATTCTTTTTTCTATTTACATAGAAAAAAATTGATAAAAATAATCTTGCGTTAATTTGATTAAGTTATGTAAAATAACTATTTAAAATTGAATTTTTTAAATTAATAATTAAGTATCATTCATTTTCCTGTTTGACTCAAATTTAAAGATAGGACAAGGTAAGATTCAAAAAAAAAAAAAAATCCTGGAGGCTTGTTAAAATATTATTTCTCTAGGAAAAACATATATTAATTAAAGCTGAAAGCTCTCCTTTTTCAGAATCGGAAATAGTCAAGACCATTTTTTTTTAATTATTATTTCAGAAACTTTTTTGTACAGAAACAGATTAAAATACTTGCATAAAGTACAGAGCTACAAGTATTCAGCTCTCAAGTTTTAAAGAGCTTTACAGGATTTACTCAATTTTTTACTGCAAGAAAAAAGTATTTTTTAGATGAAATATGCAAGAAAAGTATTTTAAATCGAGCAAATGATTAAAAAAGGAAAAATCCCTATATTAATGCCATTTTTTTTTTAGTTCTATCACATTACCCAAGTTTTATTAGTATTTTTGTAACAATTATATGTTAATTGCAATTTCTTCATCTAATTCTCCGATTTAAAAATAACAATAGTATTTTATTCTCTTACTTTCCTGATTTAAAAAAAACTAAGTATTTTATATTAAGAATATAGAGAAAATAATTCTCTAAACATTGCCTCAATATCAAATCAAATAAAATATTTGCAACAAAGGTAAAACATTAGAGTAACAATAGGAAGTATACATTCTCTACAATTTTGATACTCTGAAATTGTTCCATTCGATGAAATAGGAAAAACAGGTTAATCAAAGAAGATATAATTCTCTGCGCTTCTTATTAGTATCATCTGGAGATTAAAATAACTACGACGACGGAGAACGCAGTCATATTTAGCCATCGAAAATAGAATTGCTTTTAAACTTTGCTATCCTAAAGCAGTTAAACAAGTATCTTTTTTGGAAACAAGTATTCGCATCATGATCAATAGCCGAAAACTACTTAGCTCAAAGCACTTAGTTTTTGGAAATAATTACCAAAACAAAATACAAGAAGCAGAATAGTTCTACAAAGTTTTAAATAAAAAAAAATCATCAACATCAGTGATTAAAACAATGATGGAACTAAAAATCACTTCTTTTAAGCATTCTTAAGCAAAAGGTAAGTACCATAAGGAAAGAGCCATGTAATATCAATTAGATTGGATTCTTTCCTCTAAGTGAATTGCTATCTTTAAAAGTTCATTCGCCACTTCCACGTAAAAGAGTGATTTTCAATAAATGGCATCTTATCTCTCCAATAGGAAAAGAAGAATGGATAGAAAAATACAAACTTTTACCGATCTTTTAAGTCCTAATATCCGCACGCGAAAAGTTACAGACAGCAAAGCGACGATTTCTCTTCTGGAGGAAAAAGAAGAAACTTCACCATTAAGTGAGTACGACTCAGCCTAAAGGAAAAGCTGATATTGATATAGATATACAAATAATTTCCCTTCTTTTGACTTTGTTTATGGTCGAAGGGGCCCGATACGCATTATTATCAGCTTCTTTAATTTCTGCTACGGAATAAAATCTCCGCCATCTCTTTTACGCACGAAATGATGGCAAGTAATTATGTTTCGATTGCGCATTGAAAGCGACGAAAGTAAATTTAATAGTGATTAGGAAAATTTAAAGGCACAAGCGAGCAGTCGATGAGCTTTTTGGGGGATTAATGAAGCTACGAATGGTTCACTTTTAATGGATCGCTCGATGTCGCCATTTTGGCGACGATTTTTGTGACAAGATCTTCAAGGTTTAAGAAAATAAAATTCAACTATCACGTTAATCTAAATATGTGTTCCTTTTTATTTTTCCTTTTAGGTATTTGATAAATTCGATAAAAAGAAGGTTATTATTTTTTTTAAAATTTGGGTTTAAGCTTCTATCTGATAATTGAAAAACAATTTATATTTGTAGAAGAATAGATGTAGTAGTTTAAGCATAGTGCAAGTCAGAAGGTTCCTAACTGTCTATAACGACCAAATCTTGAAGATATATAGTTGTTTTTTTAATTTTTTGCGAAGATTATTAACCCTTTGACTACGCATTTATTTGAAACGACTTTTGTATTTGAAGCGCATTTACTTTTTTTTGAACATATGAAGGTAGTAAGTTTCACGCAAGAATTCGTTTATTTCTTGGGTTGTACTTTAAGGTGGATGATTAGAGTCAAAGTTATAAAGCAATAGCCTCGTAAACTGAAGAATACAAAGCACAAGTCTCACAAATTGCTTTAGAATACTACATTGGTGTGCAAAACTTAAGCAACAATGCAAATTTTAAGCAGATAGCCATGAAATTGAAGAAAAGGAGTTCTTGCGATCAGTACAATGAACACGTAATTCAAGAGAAAGGTCATGCGTATGCAAATATCAGGAACAAAACGTCACAGGCGACGTGAGCGTACGCAAAACACGTGCAGAAGGCGCGCGCAGCTCAACACTACAATAAAAGGAAGGACGGAGACGCAATTAAAGACATTCGCTGCAAGTGCACGTGAGTTAATTCGT
>JAPMOR010057871.1:0-13130 GCA_026543865.1 Argiope aurantia
AAGATTTAGAACCTATTCCATCAACGGGTTGATCAATCAATCCGATTCATCAATATTCGGATGCATGTGAATGCGGTAATTCAAAAACACGAAGATTTCGGTGAATAAAATTTGGTATGCGATTATGTTGCTAAAATTGGTTCTATATTATATATATATATATAGGTTTGGTTTGGTTTAGTTATATTAACGCCCCGTTTGAAGCAACACTAGGGCTATTTTGGGACGGACCTCGTCATTTTGAACCGCGGTCAGATGACGAGGACGACACCTCAGCTGGCACCCCCCTCTCCACACCACACCAACGGGAGGACATTTGGTCAAGACAGATTTAACGGGCAATAGACCCCCTTACAGGACGGTTCTTCAGTGGAATCGGATCTCGAACCTGAAACCCTCCTGTTCCGAAGCCGAGATCTTACCACCAGGCCACCGAGGCCCTATATATATAATATTAATTTCAATCAATACAAAAAAAAAGACTTCCAAAATGCACAATGAGGATTTTTCTGTGCTATATTAGGAGAAACAAAAGTGGGCTTTGAAATAAAAATATTAGCAATTCCTTGTGCGCCATATGTGTGCTCAGTTTTTTTTATACGGAGGTAGTGGAATAACGAATTTATGAGGAGGCAAGCGAGAAATTTTCGAAAAGACCACTCATGTTGGTTTTACTTTAAAATCCAACTGCTTAAAGAATGATAATCCGTGCGACTTTACAATGCCAGGACAAGCATCCACTTAATTCGGAGTTTTGAATAATTGGAACCAAAGAAAATTCGAAGGTGGCCATTCAAACTTTCATAATCTGCTTAGTGTTCTTTCAGATAAATTTCTAATAATTTTACTAATAATAATTACAAACATGCGTAATCTACTAATTGTCATGTCGTAAAAAGCAACGATTCAAATAAAAATTATATATTGTTACAAACCTGCAATTCGGCTTCCCAGCATAGTTTATTCCATCAATAGAAAGAGGGTTTTACAGTCATCTGAATGGGACTAGCGCGTCGGAGGTCCCAGAGCTTGGCGACCATTTGGCGATTTGGCGACGGATTTGGCGACTTTGGCGCCAAAATAGATAATACCCGAAACTTCAAGAATTTTCCCGATCCGTCCAGTAGGAACCGAGATACGCCTCGAACGTTCCTGATTGGTTGAGAGGCTTCTAGCCCCGCCTCCTGAGACCTATAAAAGGAGCTGCACTGCCAGAGAGTCAAGTCCGAGTTGGGAGACGACGAAGCCAGTAGTCGGGGAGACGACGGAGAAGTCCGAAGACGGAGCGGAGGAGTTGAAAGAGACAGAGCGGAGCAGGCGGAACTACGGTGAGTCAAGCTCGTGCTGAACTGAGTTTTGCTCTACTGTCTGCAGTAGATTCTGGTTGTATGCTGCTGTGTATGCTGTTGTATGCTACACGTATCGGGTGAAGATAATCGTCTTCTGTGCTGTATATAGTTGTCGCTTTTGTGCTGTCCTGTGTGACTTCGTGTAAATAAACGTCGTTGTTTTTATTCTACTTCTGCCTGATTATTGAGCGTTCTCCACACCATATCACTCCCACTATCCAAAGATCCCGGTAAAGAAAATTTCGTAACAATATGTTATAAATTCTAAAAAAAAAATGTTTAGTTATATTAACGTCCCGTTTTAAAGCCACATTAGGGCTATTTTGGGACGGACCTCGCAATTTTGAACCTCGGTCAGATGATGGAACCGCAGTCAGATGACCAAAAAGCATTAACTAAATTTAGATTTATTTATTGCATTGTTTCACTTGATCAGCATAAACCGATGTCATAGACTAGTCCGGGATCTCATTAATTCTCTAATCCAATGAAGATGATCTATTCAGATAAAAACTGAAAACGCTATTAAATAAATCATACAAGTTAGAGAATTAAAAAATAAGTTGATGTTTCTCTTCTTGGACCATGACTCATTTGAACTTTCTATACTTATGCAAATATTACATTTTCGCTCTCTTTTTAAAACATACATTAAAAAAGCTTTATATAATTCAAAAACAATCGAACTGAATATTTTTTTTAAGTGATACTTTTGCAATGAAACCAAGTATTCTTATACCGAGAATGATTGTTTTAGAAATGGAGTTTTATGTTCTATTTTTTGCAAATAAAAGTGGTAAAAATTCAGTGCTTGCTGGCCTGTAAAATATTTCATTTTACGTACATTCTTAACCGATATTTACCTTAGAATTTGGAATCATTTTTCCATCAGACAAGTAACGTTCCAAAATGTCCTTCATAATGTAAAACATTTTACAATCCTTAACTGATGATTTTGTAACGCAGTTATATTACTATTTTGTTGCGATAAGAACATATTTATTGAAAGTATATATATAGCTAAAAAGAAATTGAAAACGCTTTAAGTAAAACCATTTGTCAACCTTTGAAAGCTATAAATTTTTGAAGAAATTTTTTTCCAGCAAAATATTCTTAATATTCTTTTTTCCACTTTGGAATTCTAAGCCATCCTTCAAAAATAAAGCTTCGCGAGAAAAAAGAAAAAAAGGCTGGAAATGGTATTCTATTGACACATTTTCTAAGTTGCCAAAAAATTCTTGCAGACGAGAGGAAATTTAGAATGTATAATTCTGAAACTAATACATTTTTTTTTATTGTCAAATTTTGTACACCGTTGATATCGAACTAATCCTTCTAGCAAACTCCTTTGCTATTTAATAAAAACTTTTAATTTCTTGTATATTTTTTAGAATACAGAGCGTTTTTTTAAAAAAAATTAATACATTAAAAGGAATCCCTTTGGCTGGTAAATACTTTTCTTTTGTTGACCGATATTTACCTTGGATTTTGGAATCATTTTATATGAAGGCAAGACGACAAACTCAATTCCATTCTTTTAGGTTTATGCATTTTCGAATTATGATGATCCCGTACGTACCCACGAGTAAATTGAGAGAATTCGATGTATTTAGCAAAAAATTTATATAAAAGCAGAAAATTGATTACATTTAAAAAACTTTTTTTACAGTAGAATTCAATTTTATCACTATATTTAATTCTAACCCGCCTTTCGCTCATCGTGCTCACTGTGTTTTTGAGTAATGTACGTACATGTACATGAATGGATATTCCAAATAAGTGGATTGTTAAAATTTTGTTAGGATTTATAATTCTGATATAAACACCACATACTAAAATCATGATTATAAATTCTGAAAATGAAAATCTGAAAAAACTCAGATTTCATTGCCTAGTTAAAAGTTCACAAAATGTATGCGAGAGTGGGAAGAATATAACCTATATTAGAGGGTATGCAATAAAGTCTTGAGAAGGCCACACCCACTGGTTTTTAATTGACTCATGTTTCTCAAATCGACAGACGTATTTCCAAAAATGATTTTATATTGTTACAAACCTGCAATTCGGCTTCCCAGCATTGTTTGTTCCATCAATAGAAAGAAAGTTTTACAGTCATCTGAATGGGAATAGCGCGTCGGAGGTCCCAGAGCTTGGCGACAAACTTGGCAACCATTTGGCGATTTTGGCGCCAAAATAGATAATACCCGAAACTTCGAGAATTTTCTCGATCCGTCCAGTAGGAACCGAGATACGCCTCGAACGTTCCTGATTGGTTGAGAGGCTTCTAGCCCCGCCTCCTGAGACCTATAAAAGAGGCTGCGGCTGCCAGAGAGTGAAGTCCGAGTAGGGAGACGACGAAGCCAGTAGTCGAGACGACGAGTAGTCCGAAGACGGAGCGGAAAAGCCGGTAGTCCGAGTTCGAGAGCAGCAAAGTCGAGTCGACGAAGTCTGTAATCCGAGTCGGAGAAGTAGAAGACGGAGGAGTCGGAAGCGACTGAGGCAAGCTAGTGCTGAACTGAGCTGTGCGCTACTGTCTGCAGTAGATTCTGGTTGTATGCTGCTGTTGTATGCTACACGTCTCGGCTGAAGATAGTCGTCTTCCGTGCTGTATATAGCTGTCACTTTGTGCTGCCCTGTGTGTCTTCGTGTAAATAAACGTCGTTGTTTTTATTCTACTTCTGCCTGCTGATTGAGCGTTCTTTACACCATATCACTCCCACTATCCAAACGAACCCCGGTAAAGAAAATTTCGTAACAATATTATTCCTGGTGACCTAAACAGTAAAGATTCACCGAAATTTCTAGAGTGAATTTTTCAGCGATTACAATAATTTATATTTTTATACTTCATATATAAGAAAGCAGAATAATAAACTGTAAACTTAGACTAAAATGTAATTCAGTTAATGCAGTTTGGGTTTGGGTATTCCAATTCGCATTGTAATTAAAAGGTATAATTGCTGCCAAACCAAAAAATAACTTAATATTAACGTGTTACGGTATTGCACATTCTTTGCTAAATTTAACCAAATAAAATAGCCTCAAATGTGTCAACCGAATACTGGATAACAAGTAATTGCTCATTCAAGCTATCATAATGGTAATGGCGTCACGCTAAATTATTGAAAATCATTAAATATAACACTGCAAAGATGAAAAGTATTCTATGCAAAATAAACACAGGCGTTAACTTAATTGAATAGGAAAGAATAGTATGAGCGGACAATTCTCAATTTCAGGAACTCAAATTTTAAGTCTGGGAAGGTATTTTTCTTTATAAACTCATAGAAATTTAAAGCATGGCTGGGACCAATAAGTATACTACTGCTTTTATATTCAATATTTAAATAAATATCTATAAATCGATTTACAAAAAAGTAAAGAAAGATGGAATTTGGACGTAAGTATTTAGATAAAGCTAAATTGAATCAATCCATCTGAAGGTAATTCACGGAATATAACAGTATCTGAACTTAAACTGGTTATATTAATGCTTCACTTATATATGTTCCTGCTTTGAAAAGGTTCAGACTTCTAATTTTACTGAGACTTGAAATGAGGCATCATCTCCCTAATTATAATATTTGCAATGCTCTTAGAAATTTAAAAATGGAAAATTTTCCAGAGTCTTTTAATTTACATTTAATATTAAAGAAATTAAACGATTTTGTAGAGCCCGTGTGTGTGTGTATGAAGGTTTAACAAATACCAAAACAAAATAATTCTTCGAAAATTGTCAGATGAGTGGGTAAATCATTAAAATTTCAGATTAAAGAACATTAAAATTTCCAACATATCAGCTGATATCACGGAAACTTTGTAACATTCCATATTTTTAAAAGTATGTTTTTAAATATTTTAAATGGAGAAAGAAAGAAACATTTTTAATGCATATAGAACTCTGAAACTTATCTAAATGTTTAATCGTAAAATGTTAATAAACGACACTTGCCTAAACTCTAATGACAAATGGATCGGAAAAATGAGCTTTTCAGAGTTCGATTTAGACTAACTATTACTTAAAAGATGCCCAAAACAGTTTGAACAAAGTTTAAAATGAACAAAATATGACCCGAATTTTAAACACAACAAGTTTAGAGGCATTATAAAAATACAAAATCCTTTTTCCATCGTCAAATGGCGGACTTGTTGATAACTAAACGCCAAACTTTTAGATAAAAATGTAATGGTGAAAATGTCACCTTTTATATTTCCCAAACTCATTAGCGCATCACTAAAAGTTAGTGGATTTTCACAAAGTTAAAATTTAATTTCATACGTTTACGGCTGTAAAAATGGTTTTGGAATTTTAAAAAAATCATTCCAAAATACAACAGTGTAGGCTCCTTAATGCCAACGACAACTTTCCACGGGTGATTAACCTCACGCACTCCCCTCCCCTCCACACACACGCAATCTATTTTTTTTAATCAAATTCTTAAACTAATTACTTTGAAATCCCAAAACACAACACGGCCCAAAAGTCCTATTTTCCATTTTTAACGTTAAAACTAAATTGCTCGAGCTCAATATCAGCCACAAGGAACAGTTACTAAGTACACTCAATTAGTGACGGTTTTTTTATACTCTCGAAATGAAAAGATGCCTTGTCCGTGAACCATTTTTTCAGAAGTATAAATCATTAATGGCGCTTAATTAACTGCTAAAGAGAAGTCGTCTTCTTTTCGAAAGTGGAGAAGAGGGTCCAAACTTTGCCGAGAAACCGGAGTCAGTTAATTACTTCCCTTTGCATCCTTTGTTTCACGTCTTTTCCAGAACGCCCATTATTCACGTCCTGCTCTTTGCAGAAAACAAATCGGGACAGCAAATCGTTAAGAAGCCAGAGCAAATACATTTCTGTCTATTTAGATTCAATCCCTTTTTGTAGGAGAAATGAAGTGCTGATGTTGAATGGGATTGGATGAGTTTGCTTTCCTTTTCGATAGCCAATTAAAAAACTTCTGGGTTGAAGTCGAATAAGAGTGCCTAATATTTAATTAAATTACATTTCCTTTGATTTAAACGCGTTCAAATTGAAATAATTGAGTTATGAATAACCGTTTTGGCAATTATTCAGCTACTATCACTCATATTTTACTTTCTTATAAACGGAGCATTGCAATCGTCAAGACATTTCACCTCGAGATTTTAACCAGTTAACTGTTTTTGATAAGTATACTAATTATGGGAAAAAGTAAAATATTTGGCGTTATGACGAGTTTATTCGTCAGGAGTAATAAGTGGTGATTGCAATTTGAATTACAATTTTAGTAAAAGCTCTAGTCTTTAGTTTAGATTAGTTATATTAACGTCCCGTATTAAAGCAACACTAGGGTTATTTTGGGACGGACCTCGTCATTTCGAACCGCTGTCAGATGACGAGGACGAAACCCGAGCTAGCATCCCTTCACCAAACTTCCACACCAGCGGAGGACGTTTGACCCCGACGGATTTTATGTGCACCAGACCCGCTTATACGACGGTTTTTCGATGGAATCTGGTCTCGAACCTGAAAAACCTCCGGTTCCGAAGCCGAGACCTTACTACCAAGCCACCGCAGGTAGCAAAAACTAATATATTCGTAAATTTGAAGATGTCAAACATATTTTGAGGCCAAGTCGAAATCAAAGGAACAAATAAAATTATGCGTTGAAACATGTTTTGCTCAGTACCATTTTCTAACAGCAAATTAAAATAAATTTATGTTTATTTTGTTTCTATGCAAAAGTTGTAGATTAGTTTAAATAAATGTGATTATTGAATTAAACAAATAAAAGTCATTTCATTACAACAACATTTTGTACTACACATACTCTGTGCTTGACGAGTACACTCGTCATCGCTCAATTTTTGCGTCCGAATTTAGATACGCATTTTCCGAAGGGATCGAAACAGTTAACTGGTTAACGCATCTCGATATTTCGGACGTCCCCAGTGTTGAAAAACATGTATGCTATCAAAACCCTTTATGTTTATAGATTACATAAAACATTCATGAAAAAATTATGACAACTTTGAACAAAAACGATGTTTTTTTCACACTCCTACATAAGCTCAATAACTCAAAACATTTATCTAGATGAATAAAATTGTATATAAATTAGATGAAACTGTTGATTTGTATTAAATTATGAGACCAATCCACGAAATGGTTCATCGTCTGTCAAGCTACGAATATGCAAATGAAAGAACTCGAGAACTCGCTTAGATAAATGGCATTTAGCATAGATTGCTGGAAATACTGTCAAAATTGAATCGAATAAGTTGAAATATTCAGAATATACGAGTTTCACCTAATCATAATTGATTATATTAGAACTGTCCGAGACAAAGATACATTGGAGTTCGAAACAAGTCAAAGGGAATCCTTGAATTATTACTTTTATTCACTAATGCTAGATTGGAATTATTTACAATTTCACACAAAATTTATTTTCCTGATCGTATTCCAAACGAAAAGCTTTGATTGGCGCCGAAATGTCTCGTATCGATCTTGTGAGTGTCGCCGGCACTTGTGGACAGAGCAATCAAATATAAAGATTTACGAAGACACTGACATAGCTAATAGTTCCGAACGGAAAAGTATTTACTTGCATTGATTGACGCATCTTTTTTAAATTAGTATTATTTATCGGCCTGAAATAAGAAAAACATAGTACAGAAATCACTTTTTTTATGTGTAGGACGATACAATATTCTTTTCTCCAAACTTGCACACCACATCAATGTCAGTTTTTTTTTTTTTTTTTTTTTACATAAGTGATAGATTTTAAGCGCACCAATACCAATCACGAGTCGTCTATAATAGATTATCTTTGATCTGGGCTTATTTGGACTTAGCTTAGCTTATTAGCTTATTATCTTTGATCTGGGCTTATTTGGACTTTGATCTGGACTTAGTGGGTAAATATCCCCAGCAAAATATTTTCGCTTCCTGAAATTCATTGGTTTTTATAATTCTATTTATATTTAGATTTTATTGGCTTTTTAAATCGTCTCTGCTGCAATTTCTTGTTTTACTTGTCAGTTTTACATGTTGCATTTTAAAAACATTAGAAAAGTCAGTTTGTTTTTTTTATCTCGCTTTTAAACTGCTACTGAATTGAATTTAACCATATCTCTGGCGCAGCTTAGCCAAAACTTGGCTCATGCACCAATAAAATCCAACAAATCAACCAAACTTTGATCTACAATACTTCAATTAGGCTATTGTCACATTAAGGTTCGGTCTGATGTCTTGACATTCTCCAATTACAATGCCGAAAAAGTAGAAGGTATTAGAAATAGGATCAATGACTATTTCAAAAGCGCCTTTTTAATTTTTTTAAAGAATTAAGGTAATTTTTAAAAAATGCATTTCCAATAGAAATATTTGCATAAATAAAGGGAAATTTCCCTATCCCGGTATGAAAAATATTGGACTATATCCAAAAAAATCATAACAAATCAAAAATAATGAAAAGGTTTATAATAAAAGCTAAAAAAAGATGGAAAGTATGATAGTTTAGCACAAGCATAGTTTTTTCACTACTTTGCTTTTAAATAAAATGAGTCACATTTTGATAAGCAATCTGCTATCAAAATGTGACTCAAGCTGGAAAGAAGAATTATTCTGCAGCTCATTCCTTGAAATATTAAGAGGCATTTACATTGTGAAAAAATATTCGAATTGATTCATTCAAATTTCGAGCACATCCGGGTTTTTTCAATACGGTATACTATCCAAATTTGAACAAATTAAATTGAAAAGCAATTCCTTTTTCTCTAACCAAACAATAGCGAGAATATTTACTACGTATAGTAAAAGATCAAAATGAAATAAAAACTACTTAATTACTTTTCTTAACCATATATTTAAAAAAACTTTTTTTAATACGAGAATTTATAAGTAAAATTCGAGACATAACGATATTTTATTAGAACTCAACACAAACAACGGAAATTCGGAACTATAATGACTTATCCGGAACTTCTGAATATTTTACAAAACAAAACATTTTCTACTTAAGAGCTTCGTACGCATTTCCTATTCGCATTTCCAAAAAGATTGTAATTGTTGCGTCGTGATCATTCCATAAGAATATTACATCTTCGTCAAATCTGAATTAAAAAAGTGTCATAAAGGCTCTATCTTTTTGTTTGTTTCCATGGCGCCTAAAGCATCTACATTCCTTTTCTCTAGCTAAAGTCGACCCTTTATTGGCTATAATAAAATTAATTCGCAGAAATATGGTCATTTGAGTCGCCGTCCTGGCATAGGGGTAGCGCGTCTTCCTCGTGATCTGGGCGTCCCGGGTTCGAGTCCCGGTTTGGGCATGGTTGTTCTTCCGCTGTTCTATCTGTGAGATGTGTGAATGTGCCCTCCCGTAAAAAGGGGTTGTGCAAGCGAATGAGTGATGCGTGAGTAGCTAAGTCGTACTCTTGGCCCTCTATAGAAACAAGAGACGCACCCCCTCAGGCTTAAACTCGTCTCTGACGGCGGGGCTTGTCCGTGGCAAGTGCCATAATTACAAACAAATGGTCATTTGTTAATACGAAAGAGTTAATGAAGTATTAGTTAAGGATAGGAAAAAATATCGATGTGTGCTGCGATTCAGAAAATGTTTTTAAAGCAAACTATTTTATTTATTTAAACTGAAGAAATTAACTTAGAAACACAAATTGTGTTTAATAAGCCATATTTCAGATTTCCTGCTACACGTCTCTTTAGGCTTGAGACCACGAGATTAAGATAAAAAATAAGCGACATAATTTCCAGAGAATGAGGTTCATTAATATTCATTCCAGCTCAAATATCAAAAATTCGAATCCTAAATAAAAAAACTTTTTTTTAATTTTGAAATTGCAGAAGTAAAAACGCGCTCAACCTAGATTCAGAGAGATCAAAGTAATACACATTTTAATAAGCTTAGTAAAATGGGTCTATTACTTTGATAATGATTTCATGTCACATTTAAAAGCAACGCTTAAATGATTTCATATGTTCAAGATATTCTGAAAATGAATATATCACGAGGGCTGCTCAATAAATAATTAAAAGTGAATAATACAAGTCTGCCTGTCTGCCTAAATCAATAAAATTTTATCGGTAAGAATTGAAGCAGTAGTTCACATTATATGACTAGAAAAATTTAATTCAATTCTCCGTCGAATTTTTTCTTGATTCAAATCGTTTTTAAAATAAAGTTTAGACTGAAATAATAACTCGTATATTAAATTAATGGATATTTTGCGATTCTAACAACATTTAAATGTTTTTATTTCATGTTTAAAAAACAAATGTCTCGCGAATCAACAGTAACAATTATAAAACGAGTCCTTACTTGAAAACAGAATTTAGTTCCAGAATTCTATAACGAAATGAGATGCAGAACTATTCTATTCCATTTATTAGAACAACTTCGGAGACCATCTGGTTTAATAGAGATATTGATTATATTTAATTTCAGTTAAATAATTAAAATATTACTTCATAGCCATGATTCTGTAAAACTATTAGAAACTATTGTAAAATTAATAGTCTTGCATATGTTTAGTGCATTATGTATATGAATTTCTCTAATGAAGACCAGTTCCGCGATATATTCAATTCATCTATCTTCTAAATTTAGCGATACTGTAATTTTACTTTTTAATTAAATTGAGTTGTTCTACTGATTAAACCTCACAGATATTAAACAGATTCCTTTAGTTTTCAACAATGGAAGAAAATAATCTATCAAATATTTTATGAAACAATGAAAACGATTTCGATTTCATTCCCAACAATGTACATTGTTATGAAATGTACAATGTAATTAAAAATATGTTTAAATGTTCAATGAATCTAGACCAAAGATTTTTTTGCAGCAATTAAATTGGCATCATTACAAAGATGATGTTTTTGCTTTAAAATGGTGTAAAAAATCCTTTTTGTGTGTGAATATTTTTTCATGTTTTCTCGAAGAAGCAAAACGTAGCTTATTTTTTAATTAAAATTTCAAATTAAAAAAAAGCTCAAGTGTATATTCCCGCACTCCAAAGTATATCTGGACCAAATTTGGTAATTCTACGTCAAATGGTCTGACCAATTAAGCGCCAGCACATCTTTATTATAAATACAGATAAACAAAAATTATGTTTTCATGTCATTTAAAAAAAAATAGCAAATAAGTCTTATAACTGAAAGACATTTTTAAGACCCTTTTGCTCAATTAATATTTTTTTTTTCATTACAAAAGGCCTTTTAGCATTCTGGGGAAAGAAACACACAAAAGTAAGCTAGAGGATTAGGCAAAAAAAACTCTAACAAAATTTTGTTGCTAAAATTGAAATGGTACTAAGCAATTCAAACTACTGTAAGTCCTTTGCCGTCGTATACCCAAGAAAATAGTTTTCAAGTAATCATAAAAAATAACCAAAAATCTAAATTAAAGATATACATAAACACGGAATCGATATGTTTTTCTAACACTTCTCTTATCAAAAATTCAACTATAATTAAAAATCAACCCTACCTTCAGCCAGCTACAATTGGCTTCTATTCTGGAGCTCAAATTTCACCTGCAACAGGAAATAAAAACCGTCTTGAAGAGAGAGCATCTCGCATTTATTAGAGCATCCGAAGTGAAGGCGTTAAAATCGATTTCTACACATTGACTCGGGTGATAAAATTTCGCAGTCCACGACAGAAAAAAAGACCAGCGAATTCGATTGCAGAATTCCATCCTACCACAGTGCGGAAAAATCTTTACTATAGCAGAGTAGTGTTGTTGCCCCAGCCACGTTGCTTCTTTTAAACGGAAACACAAAAGAAAACAGGAATTAATTTTGAATTGGAAAAAAGCAGTCTGGAATGCCTCAATAGAATGGCTCTCACTCCCCCTCCCGCACACACACAAGTGTAAATATATCAGGAAAGAGAATTTAAGGTATCCGAACAGGTTTCCAGAGCAGTTTCTTTCTTATACAATATTATTTTAGGAAAACGTTAACACCATGAAATATTCAGATTTTAATATATTAAAGATAGTGTATTAATTTAATCGATAAATTATAATTGTATTTAAATAAAAAAAAATATTGAAATTTTAGTAGAAATTCCTATGACAAACTTGAAAGAGGCCAAATTTTTGTGCAAATTTAAATAAAAGTAATAGAAAAACAAATTGCATGATTTATAGTCAAGGAAGTACTAGAATCTTAAAAATCTATTTATTAATCAAGATTTATAGAGCCATTCGAGAAATCATTTTCAATCAATTTTTGAACGAAAGGCCATAATTAAAATACATACTGCTTAATCTTCTTAATATGATCACAAAAGAAAATAGAGTGAGACGTTAATTTTGAATTAAAGGAAATGAGTTAAGAATACCTATGTTCGAAAGAGCCCCCCCCCGTCTCCCGCAAATCTTATTTTTATTTAATTATATTATTTCTTTATTTTCTCGTATAAGCAATACAGAGAAAATATCGTAATTGTCAAAAAATTCGGATTCAAAATTTTGACGAATCTCTGCGTTTTAAAGCTTCCTGAATTCGAAAAAAGCATTTTTGGAAAATGATCCGTTTGTCTGTGGCAAAGATAACTCAAAAACGTTTTCAGCTAGACGGATGAAACTTTGTATACGGGCTTTACACCAAATTGAAGATTGCTTTGAGCAAAATCCGTTCAGAGGAAGATAATATAAATAAAATTCAGTACATATATATAATTGGCATCTATAGTCTAGAAACCTATCAGATTGCGATTTAAATCTAACAAGAGGTAGACCGTCTGTCGGTCTGTACTTTTAGAAA
>JAPMOR010057877.1:0-59873 GCA_026543865.1 Argiope aurantia
CTTATGAAAGATACTGCATGCCACTTTCTGTATAGATAGTTATTCATTGCTCAATAAAGCCATTCATAATTTCATTTTAATACAATGAATAAAATTACTCAAAATGTTTTAATTTTTACCGGCTAAAGATAAATATCTTACTAATCACGAACATATCGTAATATATAGTTCTAAAAACACTGAAAAATATTTTTTGTCATTAAAAAAATGTGTTCCTAGCATTCACAGTTCAATTATACAAATGCAGTTATACAATTATACAAGTACATACAATTATACAATATAGTTATACAACCTTTTCAATAAAACTAATTTTTCTTAATAATTAATATGCTATTTTTAAACATTTAAAAAGATGTAAATAAATTTAAATTATAATTCAGTGACCTTTTTCAATAATTAAAAATATTAAAGCAAACATATATATATATGTATATATATATATATGGATTTTTTAGGATGTGTTATTCTTAATTTTGAAATTTAATTCTTTAGGTAGTAATAGTTTGTATATTTATCATGTCTTAAAAAATATCTTATCTACTTAAATATCCTGTCCTGTTATATATCCTGTCTTATCTAGTTTATGATGAATAAATATTCTTAAAGCTTGAATTCAGAAGAGCAAATGAGGAAGTTTCGCTTGATGTTATGAAACAAGAGTAAAATAAATTACCCTAATTTCGGTAAGAGAAAAACTAGGCTGGATAGTACGGAAGCCGGATATCCGCGAACCGGATACTCGGGAGTATACTGTACTTGCAATTACTTTTTGTTATTTAATTTACTTCCTATTACTTAAATTTATTTCAATGAAATTTTTCTTGTGGTAATTGTATGTCTTGGTTTCTCATAATGGCTTTGATATGAAACTTTTACAGCATGCTCATCAAGGACAATTCACTTGTTCGGTGTATCTAGATGTAAAATGAAATGTTTATCAGTGTATTAGATGTTCTTTCATTGGATGAATAAAAGCATGTAGTAAAACTTTATTGAAGTAATTGTTTTTATACTTTCACGAATTCTCAGTTTAGAATTGCTTAACATCCCTCCATCATTTTATTGTACGCAAAAAAGAAATTCACTGCTGTAGATGTAAATTTTAAAAATAAGAAAAGAATCTCCGTAATATACAATTTTTTTAGAAGAAAACTTGGAGGAGAGGAGATAAAAGCACACAAAAATATTTAAACGTAATACATCTCTCATAAAAACGACAGAAGTAAACGAGAAATATTGGCTCAGAATCCATCATAGTCATCTGACATCGATTGAATGTTACGCTTTCTGCCACCCCAAAATAGCTTTAAGTCTTATATATAAACTATCGTATTTTTTAAGCGAGTACTATGCTGAAATTTCAAATATTTTTTTAGCATATTTACTTGAGAAAACACCAGATCGAAATATGTACATAAAAAAAATCTGAACGATGCATTATATCTAATGAGATTTCTAGAAACATTCTTATTTTAATTCAAATAAATTAACAAAGATTATTGCCGATTTTGGAATGAAATAGTTATTATTGTCAAAAGAAATGATTAAAAACTGAAGAAGAATAGTTTGATAATTAATTTTCTTGAAATATTCTTTTTTAATTTTTCTTCTTCTATAAATTCTAAATATTCTTATTTAATTTTGTTACACAAAGAACCGGCATTCAAAGATCTGCAGATTGCTGACCCCTGGTCTTAACAGGGATTAAATATTGACTAGGGCACCCATTATCTACGATATAAAATCTAAAACATCAATCGCCAAAACTCTTATGTGAAAATATTTAGAACATACGAAATGGGGAAAACTAGCAATGTACAACTTTTATAAATACAAATACTTGCGATATTTTCGTTTACATTTTGTATTTCTTAGATGGTTAACCATACATAATAACTATTTCTTGTCACTAAAATTAAGTACAAGTATATGGAAAACTAAATTGATTTAGGCTTACACATCAATCAATATAAAAAGTGCAAAACTTCTGCTGTATGCATTTATTATAAAAAAATTCATTTTTGCCTTTTTTTTTTTTTTTTGACAAATTCATGCTCAGTAACTGGAAAGAGCGATCGATTTTCCGAAAAATTAAATCTTTCGGTGCTAAAAACATCCCTCTGAAGAGATGTGAAAATTTGATGAGGTACCTACTTAGATGTTATCCTCAATATCTGGATACAGTTCAAACCTTTTCAAAAGTATAAATAAATTTTTTACATTATAGAAATTATGTTAATAAGTACAAAGCTTAATTACAGAAATTACTATATTTGTATTACTATTTTGTTTTGTTTTGTAGACAACTATTACTATATTTGTCGTCTTTATTTCATTCAAAAGTGCGTTTTTTAAAAATAAATCAATATAAATCTAACCCCTGCTAAGAAAAAACCCTTTAAAAGTGTTTTAGTAATAACATCACCCATATAGAAAGACGGTTGTATTACCTCCATATCAAATCAAACCTTGGACACAGGTTTAAAACAAGGCTTCTCTTGAGCTAAGTACATTCAACATTGTTTTATCAGTTTTAAATTTTCTCCTTTTAAATACCTTGAATAAACATTTTTGAAATGAGACGATGTCTGTCATTCGAAACTGCAGACTGAAAACAATGTGGAATGGCATAGATATGAGTAATATATTTTTAACGTTTTCACAACAATGCGAATCTTAACATGCGATTTTAAAGAAACAATGATATTTAACTCTCAGTTCTCTACTTACAAAACATGGTATTATTATGTTTCGTGAAATATTTTTTTTTCAAATAGCCACATTTATATAGAAAGATAAAAAAATATCAAATACCTAACTCTATAATAACACTTGCTGTATTTAGAAATAGACTGAAATGCAACAAGAAAGCACAAAATAACATTTTACATACAATTTAAAATTAAAAATTCATGATCAAAATACAAGCACTTGTGACTTCTTCTTATATATGCAATATTTTTTCTAGCCCTAAAACATTTTAATGCGCGTTATCAAAAATTAAAAGTTTTCCTAAATGCAATGTCTTGAAAAATAATTTTATCACTAAGTTTTCAGAATGATACATTTTAACTCACATAAACTTTATTATACACGTAGAAAATTCAACCAAAATCAGTTTTTAAATATATGCAGGTTTAATTTGTACATCAAACTCTCATGTATTTTGATGTCCAAATTAAATTGAGTTGAATAAACTAGAAAATAGGTAGATAATCAACTGCCGCAACTGTAGGGCTTAATTTCGAAGTTCTCCTACTATAACAAACTCTAACTCGTAATCCTGAAGATGCCTTCTCTAATTCTCAATCCTACAATTAGGACACTGTGACGTTGTTGGCAACCTCCATAATAATTAATTTATTTTTCTTTTTAAAAATGAAAGATGAATACGAAAAATAAACGAAAAAAATCAAAGTATAAATTAAAACTAAACAGTTCTTCAAATCGACTTTGAGCTCATCAACGTCTGTAATTGGCAAGATATGAATTATTTTGATGTACTCTAACAATAATTTGACTAAAAAAAAGGGTTGATTATAATCCTCAACAAAAACTGGCGAAATAATAATCAAATAATGCAACTTCAGATGAAATATTTCAGTTACAGAATGGAACAACAACATAAATAACAATCAAACGAAAGAGGATTTACTTCCCTTTATTCCTCCTTTTTTTTTAATCGGTAGCAAAACAAACGGATTAATTCTTGGAATGGGAATGATCGTAAAATTACAAATGAATAAAACTCTCAAATTAAATGTGTTTTTATATTTGTCTTCCAGCAGTCACCAAATATATAAAGAAAATTTCTTTCATTTCTATATCTTTTTTCTGATATTTCAGTCATTTTCGAATAAATCCGTTGTGCCAGATTTATAAATAAGCAATCAGATACAGTTCAGAATAATTCATTATTTCTATGGATGTCGTTTTTAAACATGAAACGAAATTTGAATATACGAATATAAAATCCCTTAAGAAGCAGAACGGATTATGTTATAAAAGTTATTATTATAATAATTGATAAAATGACGATTCATTTGCTGATAAAAAATGTGTCATAAATATTTTCAATAAACGCATGTTTATTGGCTATCCGTATGACATTATATTCGCAGCTGTTCAATAATGACTGATAAAGAAAGATAGTAAAATAAGGAGAGAAAATCACAGACCCTAGGGAAAGCCAATCCAATAACTGTAATCCTATCCATTCACATTCCAATGACTGAAATGATGTTCCGACATGTAATCAATCGTTAAAAACACTATTGTTGACTTTATTGATCCATTTTTTTATTCCTTTTAGTGATAACTATATACAATCAAACCTCACATAATTAGAAAAATAATCGACAAAAGAATTATTCGCTTAACCAATTATGTTTTACAAAACGAGTGACGAGGTAACAATGTGATGCAGCATTCAAAATCTTGCTTATATCTCAGTTATCAATCTGTATTTAAAGCTTATATATTACTGGGCTTGTTTGTTTTTAATTAAAAGCGGAACTGTAAAATATACAATTCATAGAAGTTTCAATAAAAAATAATAAAAACGCGATACACTTTGGTTGATAGCCTGGCTCTACATTGCGATAAGAGGAGGACGTATTGCAACATACGAATACAAGTACACACAGAGTTAAGAACAGCATTCTGTGTCACAACAAGAAGTTGTGGAAGATCTTTCGTCGGTAGAGAAGGATGGAACCGCCCCTTAACAGCATCAACTTCCAATGAAATAAGAGGGATGTTGAAAGCGTGGGATATATCTACATCATGTGTTGAGAATTACCATCCAAATAACGCAATAGATAGGAGCGTTCCAAATTTATTGAACGAAAATACTGTGTCTTATTTTCACCAAATATTGCAATGTAGAAATTAAAAAAAAAAGAAAATTTTATTGTGAAAAGCAAGTATTACATTATGTATCGGTTACATTATAATAAATCTGTTTATTGTTGGGCTCGGCACTCACCGTCTGATCTGATCACAATTTCGTGATAATTTATTCATAAATAAAAAAATCTGCGAATCTAGGTTTTTATTTTTTTTTCTTTTACAAAATTTGCAATGGAAGCGTTTTTTTTATTTAAATTTATTCAGTATTTTAGTTTAAAATCCTCATTAAATTTAAGTGTATAGTCATTATAAAAATATGCTATCTCAGGATTTTCTATATTTTATGCTGAACCGAATCAAAAGCAAAAATTAATTTGTCATGCGCTTCGATTTTTAGGTAGATTAATCATTTTAATGAGAGCGAATGTATTCAGGATGTTGCAAAATATGCAGTGGAAACTTTTGACTATTTGTTTTGATAATACAAAGAAATCAGTTCATGTTCACATGATGCTTGCGAATTTTGTTGCGTAAAATCTAATTATTGAATTCATTGCGCATCCTGTAGATGGGAAAAAGGTAAATATAATTGAATAATATAATTAATTATTTGTAAACTGACAAAACTGACAAAATTATTTGTAAACTGACCATGATACCATGACGTCATGCGAGTTGATTTCATTATTGTAGAAAAATTATAACTTGATTAAAAATGTATGATAGACTCAACACCTTACAAAACAATTGTAAAAAAGAACATGGTTAAATTTTCATAAAAAAAGTCAAAAGGAAAACTTCCAATTGTCTTTCAAAATCCTTTAATATAATTAACCAAATTAGAAAAAATATTATGTTTAATGCAAAAAGAAAGAAATTATGAATCCGGCCAGAAGATCTTCTCAAGGTTTGCCCTCAGGCAGAGATTTAAACTAGGGATTTTTTTTTCTGTGAAGGATCTGAATTTCGTCCAAAAATACTGACCCCTCGTGACCCAAAAATCCTCAGAAATTTTATATATGACGATACTTTTACCAGTACTTTTATATATGACAAATATTTAAATGAAGATATTTTTATAAAAAGTTATTGGCTAGAAGTATGTAAAATTAATATTACCTAAAATTGCGTATTTAAGGGAATTTATTTTTATAAACAGGTAAAGGGAATTCTAATGGGAACAGCTTTCTCAAGTGCTTTAGCCAATATTTTCCTACATTATGAGAAAAATTAATTAAATACAATGTAATAAACGGTTGGAGATATATTGATGATTTACTTTTATTAAACTTAGATAATATTAACATTATTACTAATTGTTATCCAAGAGATGTAGTTCTAACTGAAACGATCGAAAATCCACTTGCCTATCTAGATTGAAAAATCGAAATTTCTAATGGTAAAACCTTAGTAGGTATTTACAAAAAAAGGAAGGAATTTAACTTTAAAATAATTAAACTTAGTAATTACCATTCCAATTTAAACTCTAAAATTTCCATAAATTTAATTTTCTCACAATTTAAGAGGATTTAAAATATTTGTAATAACAAAATTTCTTATATTGAAGCAACAATATTCTCATTAAAACCTTAATTGCTAATGAATTTCCCCAAAACTTTTGCAATATAGAAGTTTTAATAAGAGAGGGTTAACTTTTTTCTAACTTCTTGTTTATTCATAACTAAAAATAGGCTTTCTAGTTCATTTTCACTAACTCAATAGATGGCACTGAAGCCCTTCAATTATTACTTAGGATAGCGAGGCACTTTTAGGGAGTGATAGGCGGTTGCAGCTTTGGACGCGGGTGAGGTGAATGTAGTTTTGCTTGCAACTGGTATGTTCGTTATTTTCTTTTTTAATGATATTTTTTGGTTTTATGATTGAGTGGTCTTTTAGTTTGTGTTTGTTCTATTGTGGATTTGCTTGGATTTGGAAGTAGTAATTTGCTTTATTGTATAATTTATTGTCTTTTATTTTTGTGATACTGGTTTATCTCTAATGCCTCAATTTCTGGGGGGGGGGGGGGTTAGGTCACGTGAGGTCAATATTTTTAGATGAAAGTCAGACCCCTCAAAGAAAAAAATACCTAATTTGAATCCCTACCTGAGGGTGAGGCTTAAAAAACTCTTCAGTCCGGATTCATCATTTCTTTCTTTTTGCATTAAACTTAATATTTTTTTCTAATTTGGTTAAGTTCATGTGTGTTTTAGTGGTAGCAGCATTGGCGCTCTCTAAATGCAATGCATCTTTTGTTAGTTTGGTTCAGAAAACATTTATTTTTAATTGAATTCCATAATGATTGCAGTTTTGATTAATTTCAGTATAATTATAATATTTAATTACAACCAACCAGTACATATATAATAGTATAGTACAGATGATCACTGTCAGTACAGAAGATTCTAATTAATTACATTGGAAATTCGATAAGCCGAAGTAGCGGGGAAGAGGAAAAATATTCGACTTATCAAAAATTCGGCTAATCGAAGTCATTGAATATAATAAAAATCAAAACAGATTTGTTTGATAAAATTAAAATTAAACCTATTAAATTTTATACAGGCATAATAATACAAACAAGATAATTGGTAGAAAATTGGAAAATTTCATTAAAGAAAATTAATACATATTTTAACATAAATAATCTATAATGTATTTATTTGTATTTAGTATTTATAAGTAGGTAAAGAAAATTACGTTGTTCTGAATTATAATTTTTCTTACTCACTAGAAATAAGATATTATTTTTTAAAGAAATATGCAATTAAACATTGCTTTAGAGTCGAAAGTTATTTCATTAACTAGTCCTCTGATACCATTAATGCATCAAAAAAAGAGTCGGGAACAGCAAGACGCAATTACTACGAAAACGTGCCATTCTTCTGCTGCTTTTATTGTTTCTTGAATAGACGGTACTTTTATCAATGACCATAAATTCTTTCATGTCATCATAACCAGAATCATTTCCGCTATTTTGCTGTATTCTTGGTGAAACATCTTCGTCTTTATGGTATCTGTTTCTAAAATTCTATCATCAACTGACACAAAAAGTCCATGACATTTCTGTTTGGAGGAATGTCCATTTTCTTTTGCAAAAAACTCCATTCATTTTGTAGTTGAAGATTCATACTATCGTCTTGATTGTCAGAATCCAGTTCCAATCGAGACGCATTTTCTTTTTCAAAACTTACCATTCTGAAAGGGATGGTAAGTGTGTTTGGAATAATATCTCTGCGTGTTTTCTATAATTCTGGAAAATGATTGAGCAGAGTTATACAAGGAGTTGACTTCTCTTCTAAACATTGCTGTATTATTTGTACAACTCGTTTCCTGAAGTAAACTTATAAATTTTTTTATTAGTCCCTGATCCATGTGTTGTATAATAAAACATATTTGGAGAAAGAAACACAGGTTTTATAGCAGTAAAATTCTCTGCCACTCCTTTAGAATGTGCAGGGCAGTTATCAATAAACAATACACTTTTTTAAATAGTGTAAATCTCTTATGAATTTTTTGAATCCAAGATTTTGAATAGTTCTAATGGCAACCAAGTTTTGCTATTAAATGGTAAAGATTTTACATTAGAAACACATTTTGTTTCTTTGCTTTTCCAATAACGAGCAAAGGAAACTTCTCATTTCTTGACATATTGCTTACATCCATGACAGTTTTGTGCTCTTTACTTCGTTTTACACCTTTAAAAGAAAAAGTTTTACCACGAAGGAAAGTCAAATCTCATCTATGTTGAAGACATAATTTTTTCGTTGCACCCCATTAAACTATTTTTTAAGACTTTTTCTTGACAGTCTCCCCAAATGTTTACATTTACTGCAGCACTTTCACTGCAAATACTTTTGTAAATATTATTATGTCGACTTTCGAATCTATCCATGCCTCCAACTCGCTTCAAAATGATTTATGCCAATAGTTTTTGCGAAAATTTCCGCTCTTTCTTGATTGGCTCAGATAACGGTACATTTTGATCCCTAGCGACCTGTATCCACTTTGCCAATGTCGTAAACTTTACCAATGTGACAAAGGAATGCATACCGCCAATTGTCGCCTCCCAGACAGGCTCTAACCTTGAAAAAGGAAAAAAAAGCACCTAAAGGGTAAAAAAAAAGAAAAAAGCAATATGTATTTACAATGGCATGGGAAGATAAAAGCCATTTTGATTTCTGAACTAAGTTGGCAAAGAAATTTTCCATAACGTCATGAAAAGATTTCGCCTTATCGAATATTCCGACTTCACGAAATTTGACTTATTGAAAATAAATAACAGAAGGCTTCTATTCCGCTAGGCTGAAGGAAATTGTCACTTCAGCTTATCGAAGTTCGGTTCATCGAGTTTCCACTGTACTTTACAAATGCTTTTCCTAAAACCATCAAACGCTAAAAGGAAACAAAAATATGCCAAAACTAGTTAAAAGAAAAGGAAGAGAAATTTTTGGGGAGCATCAAAGCATTGTCAAACAAATTTCGGCCAGATCTTTTTTTAAAAAACTAGAAGACATAAAGGAATAAGGAATTTCACTTGTATTTTGAATGACCATATCTTTCTCTTAAAAGTGAGTGGAAAAATATACAAGTGAAAGCTGTATTTAGACTTATCAAACAATTTTTATCAGCCTTACGTCAAGGAAAATTTATCACGATTCGTTTATGAAATTGAATAAAGTTGCTTTAATAAATCTTCTGCCAACAAGTACGACTGAGATTGATAAAACCTAAAAAAAATTATGAGCATTCATATGACAGTGGATATGCTTCGGAAGAAGCTTCCGTTCCAAACATAGCACTTCACAAAAATTAAGTTTATTGCATCTGAAATGCGAATTGGTTCAAACATATAAACGATTTTCAAATATTTTATGATTGTATTAAGAGTATAATGCATAGTTTACTCAATGCTGAAACGTGTCTACCAGTGAAAATAACCGGTGCTTTTAGTCGTCAATGAGTTAATAGTTTTCAACGGTAATTATTTCCATCTGTTGTTTTAACCTGACTCAAAGTCAGGTTAAAACGACAGAGCGTGATTGAAAGAGATTAATTAAGAATTAAAATTAAACATGTTTACTCTTTTAGTTAATTCATAAAATTTATATAATTAGAAAAAAACCTAAGCATATTATAAACGCAGAATATTGTCGCTTTAATTATGAGAATCAAAGTACATTTGATAATAAAAAGAAGCCTAAGAAAAAACATATAATAAACATGTGCCTCCTCTATACTAACTGATCATATGTAAACTTTTTTGTGGCAATTGCTAATTTTTAAGCCACTGGAAATAATCAGATTCTTCTAATTGGTAAAATGACTTAAGTGAAATATAGATTTATTTTTAAAACTGTTGAGTCAATAAATACAATCCTGAAAAAATTACGAAATGTAAAATTTTATACAGATCATTTGTCTTATAATCACGTGAAAAAAATAGAAGGATAATCCATTTTGTACATTATGCTTTGTTGTTGATCATATTGATCAAAGTTTCTTTTTCTACCTTGGTTGACCAATTTTTTTTTTCTTTTTTCAAAGAGTAAACTTTATCTACCACTAATAAAATTTTAAAAAATAATGATACGGAACGATTTTTATCGTACTGAAAAAAATAGAAAAACACATACTAAAATAATTCTTTTGGAAAATATTGTAGAATAGGTGTTTCATTCTTTTCCAGTTTTTGTTAAGGAAAGCATATTATTTTATAGAAAGCCTTTATTTTCATCTTTTTTAAAAGCCTAGAAGAAAACTTGTAAGTGAATTTCAAACAGGACAAATTGTCGCTTGCAAAACTGATTTCAGAGGGAGATTGCAAATTTCTTACATATCAATTCAAATACTGTTTCGAATTTCATTACAAATCCTAATAGTCAGAGAATCAAAAATAAAACAGGTATAAAACCTGATGCAACACGATCAAAGAAAAATGAATTGTGTAATAAAAAAAAACTGATAGAAGTGTTGCCAAAGCTCTAAAAAAATGCATACATCACAAGCGGTTCAAGAAGTATTGTCGGCATTTACCTAAAAATCTCCAAAGAGTTTGTATTCAGAAAAGGGAGGCACCCATCTCAATGAACTGCAAATTCTATTAAATATCGGTTTCACTTGGCTGTAAACCACATGTCCTGTATTTCAGAATATTTATTTATACAGAATATTAAGCTCCGTTTTATTTGCTAAATTTAATTTAGACGCCAATACTATTGGTACTGTCTCGATAGTGAAGAAAACACTTATTCTACCCTACAAATTGGAGGGGGAAAGTTATTGGCTTGGCTTGGTAAAGAGGGGAAAAAAACTAGCCTAGTGTTTTTGACTGGCAAGTAGAAGCACTAAGACTATATCCAAGTTATGAATTCATATGTACTTCCCTATGGCGGTGAACTATACAGAAATGAATGGATTTTTTAACATGGCGGAGCATCAATCCACACAGCTAAAGTAATTTTAGTTAGTTTGCAGCAAATAATATTCGATTTTGCCTTAGCCTGCTAAAAACCAGATCTCAACATTGTAGGGAGCATATGAGTAAAGATTAATCGTCGTGTTTAAAACGAAGGCAAACAGTTTGAATGTATAGCTGAACTTCCGAGAGCTTTGAGTGATGTATGGAAAAAGTTTTGTCAAACAGAAATTCAAACTTTATATGATTTGATGGTAAACCGAATCTTTGAAGTAATCAAAGCCAATGGCGGAAGAATTTTCAACTGATTAGAAATTAATGTGCACTATTTAGAAATATCCTGATTACACAGAATATGATGTGATCAAACTTGATTCTTTTTTATTGTAATTGCACTTTTTTTCATGTTTCAGTTACTGTTATCTGTTTGTATATAGATTTTGAAATGATTCTCATCCAATTTCTCTGAAAAAATTCAGTGTTCTTGATTTATCTAAAACACTTTTGTGTCCTTCTACCTTTCTCACTTACGTACTATTAGTTATGTCAATAAAAATGATGAAAAAGCAGTGCCATTTTTCTATTGAGCATGTTATAGTTTTAATATTTTATTTTTATTAAATATAAATAAAAACGACCAGAGAGGTTTCGTAGTTTAGTAAAATTTTCATTACATTTATTTACTCAAATAAAATGGTAGTTAATTCTTTACATCCTTTGAAGGTTTATGCCTATCTCTAAAGTTTTAGAAATTTTCTGTTGATCTGCGATCAGCGTGGACACTAAGTAATTGCTGGCGATAGCAGTTTTAAATTAAAAAACGCTGCTTAAAATTCTGAAAATGGAATGCTAGGACGAAGTTTGTCTCAGGAATTGTTTTCTTCGTTTCTCTACATGCATTTCATACATAAGCAATAATTCGTAGAAGTACTTGCTTCCCACGCAAATGAAAAGCTTTAAATTCGCTCAATTTTTCGAATATTGCTTACTTCCTCTGTTTGCGTTTCCCATATGCTTTATGCTCCAAATGAATGGCTTCTCCCTCAGGAATAGATTTCGCAGAATTAATGATCTCCAACATTGATTTTCTTTCTGGAGCAATCGGCAGATGTTTTGCGGCCATCGACTATTCTTGATTAGTTATTGAGTAACGAGATTTCTTATATTACTTCGCGGAATTTGTTTTAAATTTATAATAATATTTCAAAGTATGATCCGCAAGAGGTTTGTTAACTCTTCAGTTTTTCCCATAGCAAATAATGTTTCTATATGAGAAGAATCACAATTCATTTCTTCCTTTTTTTTATCCTACTAAATATTCAAAGTCGTTACTCTCGAGAGAATCAAAATGAATGTTTTAGATGATTATAGGATTTTTCCTTAGAATATTAAGTAATATTTAAGAGAAATTAATTCATAATAATCTAGGTTCGAAATTAAAGCATCGAAAATAGTTTTAATACAAACGTATATATTTGAACGATGGTGAAATGTAATATATTTTTGCAAAATAATATGCCTGATGTGATATTTGTATAGTTAAATTCTTTTACATGCTACACAAACAACTTCAGTATCTCCTGGATGAAATAATATCGGAAAAGAGTTAATGTCACATCATTTTTCTATTTTTTTATATCAAATATAAAATATTTTGTTGTATCTATACTACTAATGAAGCTGAATACGTGTGCGTCTGTTTTTCAGTATATAAGTGTTGATTTTCTACAAGTCAAACCGTTTGACCACAACTTCCAAATTTGCCACAACTATCCATGGAGATTCTATTGTTTACCTTTGAGCGATTGTTTTGAAATTTTAATTATAATTGATTAACAGTAAGTAAGCTATCTTTAGATTTTGGCGTTCTAATCCTCAGGAAAATTATCATACAAAAAGGGGTTTGTACATAGTTTCAAAATGTATACTTACACCTTGACTCAATCTTTATCTATTTATATGAAACTTCTCGCCAAATATTCTGGCATGACTTTTAAGATGATAAAAGGAATTTTTTTCATTTTGCAGAGGAAAGAATTTTCATCACTTGTTTCCTATTTTATGAGACCAATTTTTAAAAATTGATTTTAAACGTACTACTTGATGAGCCAAAGGCTTTGAATTTCACACTCTTCTGTATTGTATATAGTAATCTATTATTTCACACTATAATAATGTTTAATTATGTAATTGGATAAATTACGTTAGCAATTTATCCAAACTATGTAATTGGATAAATTTCATTGCCAGGTGATTCACCTGGCAATGGATTTAATAAGCAAGAGATTAAGGTTAAAATTATGAAATAATTAAAATAAAATTCTTTGCTGTTTAGTGCATTAAGAAGAAAGTTTTTTTTAAAAAAAAACTTTTTAAAATAAATTTATTAATTTTGAAACTAAATATTTTTCCTTGAAAAGCCAGCGTACTAATATTGTGTCAAAAGCCTGTTTTTCGCAATCATCTTTGCTTTGTAGAAAAGTTTCTATCAGATTTATAAATTTATGATATTTTACAAGAAAATGTTATAAAACAAATTCAAAAGCGGCTCGTATAATTGCACTTTAACACTAATTACTTTTTCCGTGAAATATTCATGTAAACGTCTGTATCATATTTACAAATATTTTTCACAAAACTAATATATATATATATATATATATATATATATATATATATATTTTATTTTTTGCAATAAAAGCAATATATTGTATATACAAAGAATAATAAATTATTAGATTTACGTAAATTATTAATGTAAATTTGCACACTATTCTTTTCTATTACTATTATTTAATTTTGCAGTAGGATTTTTTCTTCTTCTTTTGGTTTCTTAGAAATAAAGTTAGTTGGTTAAATCAGATTTTTTTCAAAAATGAATAGGATTAAATTTTTTTTCCTGAAATTTCTTTCTTATACGTAGAAATTTTCAACGAAATTTTCCCGTTCTTTTATATTATTTATTATATATAGAAGTATGTAAACATTGACAAATTTAGTTTCTAGGAAATTTTTATTTACGCCTTTATTTTAGTTAGGTATATTGTTTTAAGTGTAATGAATGTTATGCATTCATACAATTATTCTTCTTTCCTACTTTTGTGCATTTTGTCAGTTCAGCTTATTTCATAAGAGGATTAATTTTTTTCTTCTTAAGTTTCAAAAAAAAAATTTCATTGTCTTCTGGAAATTTTAAATACACGGTGTAATTATGTAAATATTAATGTAAATATGTCATATTGCTGAAAAAATATACTGTAGATGAAAAAAACTATTAAACGAAATAAAAAATAAGAATACAGAAATAAAGTAATGATCTTAAATAATAAAATATAATGTAAAAACAAAAAAAAACACAATATAGATAAGAAAACAATATCATGTTGCTAAATACATAATTAACAGTAAACTGAATAATATTTTTACTTTTATTCACATTTATATAAATCAGTATAAAATAGAGTTAAAAATGCTGTAAAATTTTAAAAATAGTTATTATTTTGAATTTTTTTTCATTGCAAATATTCTATTAAAAATTACTGTTTAAATCTTTTTTCTTAAAGACCTTTCTGTTTAAAAGTCAATAAATGAGTCATTTTATTAAATAAATTATTCAAAAATAATTATTCTCTCGAAAATAATAAATATGTTAACACGAATAAAATGCACAGATGCAGACTAATGTTCTTTAATGCTACCATTGCTATTTTGCTTTTCGTTACAACACATGCAGGCATCACCGTATAGTAATATTAATCGATTTTTAAAATACACAACGATTCATGTTAAATGAAACAAAACACAAATATGAATCAGAATATAAAATTAAACATATTTTCTGATGTTTGCAATTTAGAAAAATATCCTTTCTAAAACATTTTCACTTTGCTTATGACACACTAGATAAAAACTCAGTGCTATTCGGGATTCTCCCTTTCTTATTTGTATTTGCTTCTCTTTTCTAAAGATACTGTCGCTAATATTCCCTAACAAGTATAAGTCACCTTTGAATATTTTCTTGATACATTGATTCTTTCAATTTTTGCCTGTAAGTAGATATTTAAATATTTTGCTGATTTTGAAGCAGAAACAGTTCAGTACTTTTGGATGCTGAAATGCAGCCCAGTAGATGTTATTCTTCTCTATTGTAAGTTGAAAACATGCATGACATAGATCCTGTACTCACAATGCATTCAAATTTATAAGTGCATTAAATTATAGAAACAAGTTTTCATAATTCAGTGCCTGGTTTCCTAAGCAAATATTTTCTTACAACCTGTCTTCTTTCAATTCAAATTCTATGCTGGTTCTTTATTTTCTCATTGTCTTTGACTAATTTTCTTCTCAGCATTATATTGCTCTACGTCCTCTCTCTTCTGTAGCTTCTCCCTGTTTTTTTTTATCTACCTTCCTTTCCACATCTGTTCAATTTTTTGCTTGTTTGCCATTTAGTTTTAGATATGATTTGCATACTTTAAGCAGTTGAAAATATGCTAAAAGAATCAACTTCATGTCATGTTTCAACATTCCAATATCCCTTATTTCTGAAGACATTAGAAAATGACAGTATATCAGTATAAAAATGATGGTAGCTGATTCGATCTAATCTAAAATAAAAACAAAAAAGTCTACAAAGCGAGAAAAACATTGAAAAAATGTATATTGTTGCATAAAAGCATTCTAAAATAAAATATCAAAGACAAAAATTAAATTAATACAAAAATTGACAACTTAAAGGTAAAATATATCAGCTCTTGCAATATTAAAATAGAAATTTGTTTTGCATGACATGAATAATAAAAACATGAATAAAATCTCGCTTATGCTTTCTGAAGAAAAATGTTTTGATAAAATTATTTTTTTTAAACAGGGAAGATTATTATATAAAATATTTAAATTGCATGTTTATCTGACTTAGAAAGAAAATGTTCTTGACATCTGCAATTGCACAAACATCATAGTTCCCCTGTTTATATAATTGATCTCTTATTTCCTGATCCAATTTCCTCTTTTTCATTTAATTTATGTTACAAGAGCTTTAAAATTTCTGAAATCGACAAGTTCCCATACTCCGAGTGAAGGGATAAAAATCTGTTTGTCTGAACAATTTTTTTAAAAAAATCCCTATAATTCCCTTACTTAGGTAAACATGTGTAAAGGAATCCCTATCAGAATCTTAGAGTATATAATCATGGGGGGGGGTAAATATTTCGTGCGCTCGTTTCTCTTTTCACTATTGTGTGTGCTGTGGATTGATGTAAATTCGTCCGCGCTTCTTATACTTAAAATATGTCTCCCGGAATGGAATAAAAGCGAAGTTTAAGAATTCAACAAATGTAACGTTATAACACAACAAATTTCCACTTAACATTAAGTAATTTTAAATCTTCAGTTCGGAATTTGAAATAAATTTTAAAATTGGATTTATTTCACCTCTCATATTGCGAAATAAATGTAGTTAGCAAATATGCAACTGCATTTGTATGCAAATATACGCCCAAGAAACTTTGTGAAATACTTATCATTCCTTTCTTCAAGTATTTATCGAAATTTACAAAAACAGTTCATTTCCTTCGTGAATAATCATGAGTCTGTAGATCAAAACATGTCTTGCCAAGTAAACACTGTCAGCCTTTATACTCAAGGAACTGAGAGACTTTCGAACGAATTAAGCCACCAACACAAAAGCGTGGGTTGGTGATTTGTTTAAGTTGGCGCTGATCTTGTAAGGGCTGGCGTCAAATTTAGAGTAAATCTTAAAGGGAAACAGGCTTTTAACATATTATTGGCGTAGCATCTTTGAAGTTAAAAATTTTATTCAACATTTGAAAGTTTCATGTATTTCAGAAATATCAGGAGCCAAAATTATTTGTTTTGCCATTTCTCATAAAATTGAGTGGATTCGGCATATTTTCTTTGAATCTCTACGCGGACTCAATGAAATGCAGATTCAGGATGCTGGTTTTCGAAAAACAATAATTTATTGATAATAAATAGCTGTTTTAAAAATACGATATAAACGATGCTTTGAGTTTATTGGTAAACAATAACATAAAAACACT
The DNA here is from genome assembly GCA_026543865.1 of Argiope aurantia. NCBI lineage: Eukaryota > Metazoa > Arthropoda > Arachnida > Araneae > Araneidae > Argiope > Argiope aurantia. The sequence goes on from JAPMOR010057877.1 coordinate 17,332, forward strand.
TAGATTTATACAGTTGAAAAGGAAACTTAAAAGTTATTTTTTATAACTTTTAGACTACCTTGTTCTATGTATGTCATTAGATAAAGCAATAAAATAAGAGATATAAATTACCATTAAAGAGTTAAGTTTTGAAGAATTTTAAGATTGTGTAAAATAGTGAATATTGAATAATTTTTTTGCAATTATATATTCCAGATACTTTGAGATAAAATTTTGGCTGATTTTAATCATTAAAAATTCATTGCAAAATTTATAATCCTTAACACCAGTGAGCACCTGCTACCCAGTAAATCAAGAATATAAATCAAATTTCGTAGCTCCGGATTCCACGATCCTTCTTTTGTAGCGTGGAATTCTATAGATTATTATTTTTACAACATGCCGAATGCATACATTATGTCAAAATTAAAACCGTGAATTCATTCGTATTAAAAATATACACGAATCTCAATTATTATGAGTTAATTGTTTTCACAAAATCAAAGGAAACTGGGAAATCAAACAAGATCGTCTATATCAAATTTCCTAGCATTTTTTCTTATAAAAAAGTTGACCTCTCGACCTTCTATAAAGGATTATGGACATTCGGCGGAATCGTGAACGTCATAAATGACAATTCTTTTTATTTTCAGAGTCTCACATATAACAATTCTGCGCTTTGTAGTACAATACAAAAAAAAACATATATGAATTTCCTACTAACTTTTTCAACCGAATGAAACCCAAATTTTCGCTTAGAACTAGAATATTAATAAAATGGCCAATCCAATTAAATTTACTTAAATTATCATATTTACTCTGGTAGGAAAGAGCAGACAGCTGAATGGTTCATTCCGTGATTCAAAATTTTACTGATTTATAATTTAGATGTCAAACTATGTAGAAAATTTCATCTCACTTGGTCTTGCACGCGAAAGTGGAGATCTCCAGCCTAATGGATTTGGTTCCAAATTTGATATTATCGAATATATTTAATCCATCTTGTTCTGTACGTTTTCTAGTAACTGTATTTATTGTATTATCACAGCAAAACCGGCAGGTTTCTTGAAAATGAATTGCTCTCAAACCTGAACAGAAATTTAAACACTTGGTGCGTACCAAATTTCATCCATTCTGCTCAAAGTGTTTCTCAGACATGCTTTACATAGGCAGAGAAAATTCAGCAAAATGTGATTTTCAGATTCAGGGAGCTCTGAAGCCTGGAGATTCATCGAAAACTCGTTCAGATTTTTTGACGATTAGAACATTTTCTCTTCGTATATTAGAAAGTACAAAAAAAAATTAGTACTGTCCTGTAACTGTGAAATTTTTACATCTATACTAAATTCTGCATTAAATGAGATATACAATGGATTGCTTTGATAGAATTACATTACAATAAAATATTTATATAGTGCTGGAATTCCTGGCTTAATGATAATAGGATGTAACCCTTTTGCGCACGTTCAAATGGTGACGTCAGGGAAAAAAATCCCATGATTCCACAGAAACAGAAGTAGGTTTCAGTTTCAGTTCAGTTTTGCTAGATAAAGTGAGCAATAACGGAACCAAAGAGGGCTGTATGCTAATATAAAGAATTCGTGCACATAAAATGAAATATGTAAATATTTGTAAATAATTATCTGTGCCTGTGTCCTCGTCTAGCAAATAAGAAAGATGACAAAAAAAAAAGAGAATGTTTGGATTCATGATTTCGATGTTTATGTGAATTAATTCAAGTTGGAATACATCGATTCTTCTGTTTTAGAAGTTCCCGGAAAGAGAGGTAGGAGTGACTTTCTCTAAAATTTCGATATTTTTGAATTTAGAGCTTAGAAATCCCAAACTATAGCTTGCTAAAAAGATATTATATTTTAACTATTCACAGAGATCGCTGCAGTGGTTACGTAACTCCCGCCTCTATGATTTCAGATTAGCCGAATGATGTTCACCAGAGATGAAAGAGGCCTCGGGGGAAGACGGTAATTTATTTGCACCCAATGAGAAACGCTGACGAAACGTTACTGACGGAGATTAAGGCAAGAAAGTATCCGCGAATTATGTTTCCAATCATGTACTCTTTACTGCGAAAAAGCCAATGGGGATTTGAAAAAAACTGTTCCGCAGTAGTTGTTACATCTTACACGAGACTTATTTCGTTAGACATATAATGGGTTACGCGCTGATGCCTTTGAATACATTTATAAAATATGGTTCAATAAAAATATTATAGGGTGAAATAGCTATTTTGATCAAATTTCTTCTTTAAAAGCATATCAATTCATAATTTCTTTTATATTACTTAAAAATTATATCCACAATACATATCATTGATTGATCATACTGACAGTATATTATTGATATTATTGAAAAAATTAATTTTGCAGTGAATTTAATTCTCAAAAAATAAACTTTAATTTTTAAAATTTATTTAATTTTAATTTTCAAAAGTAAAGCCTGCAGTAAATTTAAATTAAAAAATTCAATTTTATTGAACATAATGTTTCCTATTTTATTTTTACACCATTCATTTTCCTATATTTTTTAATGCCTGAAATTCATGTCATCCAAAAAGTCACAAAAGGATTTATCTTCAAGCATTTAGATAATGTTCACCTCGTGCTTTCAAATTGAATGAAACATTTGAAAGCATGATTTGAAAACTTTTTGTAGTATAATTCTGATTCATAACAAGATTTAAGTTATAATTCATTCTTCAAGCATCCAAGAAAAACATTCTCGACTTCTTCAAGATATAAGCCTCTGTATATTTAAAAAAGCCTTAAAGACAAGAACTTGCGACGGATCCCCCCCCCCCTCAAAAAAAACTCATTTTAAAAGAATTCAGTAATACGTTTTTTCAAGTAAATTGATTTCTTACACTGTAAATAAAACATCTTTTGTTCTCCTAACAAAGTTTAATTTTAAAGAAATAACATTTTCCTCTTTTAAAGTAATGGGGATTATTTTCAAACATACATTCGATTGAAAATAAAATTGAGAAATACTACATCTTTATCCAATTTATGATACTTTTCAGCGCTTTAATTTTCAACTCAATTTTTTAAATTGCTGATTTAAAATTAAATTTTTAAATAAAAATCATGTTTTGTTTGTCTTGCTTTTATTTATTATGAGTTATTTAATAGAAGACTTTCCCTGGCGCTTTCATTCCCATGATAATTTTTTTTTCTTGAAACCCAAATTTTCAGCTCTTAAGTAGGCAAATATCACCTCAAAAACAGGTCTCTGAATTTTCGTTACTTTATATTGGAATATTAAAAGGAGATTCGATTTTTTTTTTATCGCAAACATCGCAAGATTCTAATATTTTACTCTTAATTCGTCTATCCTTACATCATTATTAGAATTTGCTTTCAGTCACAAGAATGTATTAAATATCGTCACATTACATGTGCTTTATACCTTTCTAAAATATAAATTCAATATTTTTTTAAATATTAAAACTTGAAAAAATATTGCTTGGAATTAAAATTGATATCATTAAAAAGCAAAGGATTTTAATATAAAAGTGGAGTAAAAGTATTTTTTGTAATAATATACACCAAAATTATTGAGGGAAAACGAGATTTCAACTCATTTTCAATTAAGAATCTAATTAAAATTTCATAGATTCCTTTCTGATTGTGCACCTACTACCGAAGAAATAACTACGTGCGAAATTTGGTAGTTGGAGATCCAAAGTGCGGATCAATGTTACATTGAGTCTTGTAAATCATTTGAACGATTTTTGTTTATAAAATGGTGCAACATAAAGATAGCATACATTCTGTAAATAATATTGTGTTAGAAATATAAATTACTTTCCATATTTTTTTACTGTCCTCTTTATTATTAAAGCTGACATGTAATATGTTCTAGAAAACAAAATTTATTGAACTTTATGAATGATCGCATTATTTTTCGACAATTACCCATTGTGAAGAAATATTTCTATATTGATAATAGATTATATTGTAGATGCTATAAGCCCTACGCCAAAAGAAAAACTTAGTTGCTGGATCCAGATACTTAGATGATGACGTGTCTTCAATCTTCCGTTTCCGTTTTCAATTGTTGCTCTGGCTTTTTTGCGTACTAAGCTCGTCTGAATATCTAATAAACTTTTTTTCGAATGCTCAATTTTGCTCCTTCATCCTTAAATTTTTTCACTGATCATATTTTCTGTATCGATTTCTTTTCCGCCAATATTATTCTTTTGCCAAGAAAACCGACATAAGTATGATTTTACAAAAAGAAATTCCAAATTAAATGAGATCAGAAGATGATCTCCAAATCAGCTATTTTTGAAGTATCTAAAAATTATTTTTTATTGCCATATTAAATTTTTGTTTCATATTTTATTTTAGATTTCTTGATATTTTTTCTTTGAAAACTTTTAAAAAGAAGAAATTTATTTTGTTAGCATGGGCATAATAGTGAGCAGTTTGATTGGTTGGGTTTTTATAATAGTTATACAGTCTTAAATTACAACTTTGGACACAAAGGTCGTTCATTTTTTTAAAAAAAAATCCAATGGGTTATAAAAAACAAGTTCAGAGAACAAAATGAATCTATTACTTTCGACATAATCGCAACAAAAATTCAGAATCTCGTCACACCAGTGGATAAGACTTCCTGTACCTCTTCGATCAAACTTGTATCCATTGACGAAAGATGAACTTTAATACTTCTTTGAAGCTCCTAATTAGTTTGGAAGCTCTTTGAGTTTTCTTATAAGGAAAAAAATATGGATTAGGAAAATCTAATCATTGATTCTTCTGTGTCATAATAAGTTCTTCAGCTGAATTTGCGACATTGCTCTTGTTCATGGAAAACGCGGCTTAGAGTGGAGTTATTTTCATTTCTTCCTGTTAAAACGTTAAGACCTATCTCACAACACTGGCGGCAACGTTATTTGAACAGTTGATTCGAAACGTCCACCTATATGATGGATTCTTGTATCTTCGCGGCAATTATATCGGAAATAATCAGTCTGTAAATAACTTTTAGAAAACTATTGTCTCTATTCTCTATACTTGTCTTTCTTTTATAATTCATCGAAGCTTGAAAAAAGTTCTTGGTAATTGTTTCATCTTAGGAACGCCTTTTTTCCCTTTCCAGTTGTAGTTGACATAGAAACTGGCGCATGCGCAGATTTTCTAGAACTTTGATTTTTTTTTTTTTTAATTCTTGGCCATTCAGATTTGTAATGTCTAATTAGAGATGTGATGGCGAATACTTTTGTGTTCGTGTTTGGCAATAAATGCCATGCTGTGTTTAATGATATTTTTGATTCTTGAGAGTTAGAAATAGATTTTAGATGTTAGATCATAGATAATTAAAACCACTTACTTTTTGAAAGCTTTGGCGCATTAGATATCAACAGTCATTGAATTTTATACCTGGAATTGACGTGCTAATTACTTAAAATGTTTAATATATGAAGTGATACAAAGTTTTCTAAGTATATAAACTTTTTTTGGAAATATTTTCAATTGCTGATTTTTTTTCTGGTTTCTAACAAAGGTGATATAATAAAATTTTATCGTGGGTTTTTCCCATCCTTAATATTTAAAAAACTCAATTATGATCACAATCCTTAGCTCAAAACCGAAACTCTATCGAATAATCCAGAATTGAATCTCCAAGTACCGAATACAACACAAATATATCTTGACAGTAATAAAGTTCAAGTTTATATTTGATTCTTTAGTACATGCACAGGACAGCAACTTCTAGTTTTACAAGCGTGTTCAAGAAACAAAAAATACAATTTTTCAAAAACTGCCGAATAATTTATCATATTTTAAAATCTCAGAAATATTTGTATTTCTAAAAAAAATTTCGAACAATATACCAAGTTTTGTTACTTGCACTTCCGTTTTTTTTAAATTTTTATTTCGGAATTTATATGAAATGTAACAAGATGAGAAGTTTTGGTGAGTATAAAATAAGCGATGCATTTTCAAGAGACAGTAGCGAAAATCTGACAGATCCAACCAACAAAGTTGTTCCTTTCATCAAAATAAATATGACTATGTCAAACGACTATTATTATAACTTGTAATCTTAAATATTAAGTAGATTTATTGAAATTAAAGATTCGGCGTATGTTATACAACTAGATATACAGATTCCTTTGCCCTTATCCCCAGTATAATGTTATAAAAGATTGTGCATAATACAGAACAATATGTAAATACCGAATTTTTCACGAACAATATTACCTAGTGTCATATTTAAAAATATTGTTAAAGTAAAATTTCGACGATAAAGTATTGGTTTTAGCTTATTAATGTTTTATTTCAGATTTTATTTCAAAACATTCACTTGAATCATTTTTGTTAAGAAATATAATATTACAGATTATTATATAAAAATGCTTAACTGAAACTTTAAACAATACTGATTAATGTTGTGATGAAAATAATTTAAATTCTGTTTTTAACAATATGATACAATATTGTGTATTAATTTTCTGTATTTTTCCTGAAGTGGGGAAAAGTTTGCACATATCCAGTTTTTGATTTGTTGTCTCGATCTCAGAATATATTTGGATTTTTGTAATTATTTAAATAAATGTGTCTTCATTTATCTATTTAGAGCAAAATAAATTAAAGAAATTTAAAAGAAAATTAATTAGTTGCAAATTGTATAATATTTTTGCTTTTGAGAAATTCTCTGCTACAATTTTTACTATAGATAGAATGTGTCAATGTTAACGGGAAGTTATAAAAATCCTTTAATTAAAAGAGCTATTCAAAATTTGATGCCTCGTGGCAAATTGAATATTTCATTGCCAGAATCTACGCTCGCTTTTCATGGTCTAGCTAATCCAGTAGATAAGACACCATTTGCTAGCCAAAAGGCTCTGTACACAATCTCAAAATATTATTAGTAAACGGAAAAAAATGGATAACGATTAAAAACATTTTAATGAATTCTGCGCGAAATTAAAAAAGTAATTAATTATTTTTAAGTATATAGAATCCATTTCAGAAATATTTATAATAATTGCAACTATGTTACGTAATATTAGAACTCTATTTTACATTATTGAAATTCATTATTGAATAGTATAATGGAAGCCTTATATTTTACATTGTTTCCATTGTATAAAAACGTTGTTGTTGCTGTTTCTGATCCCACGTGGTATAGTTGCGCTATACCACCTCCATGAAACCAAAGATCTCTAAAAAGTCCAAAAACAATAGCGGTTCCTTTAAAATCTCAAAAATCGTAAAATTTAAACATATAAGAATATGAATGGGGGAGGTTTGATCTGCCTTGCACCAAGGACATTCAGCAAAGATCCTCCGTTCGTGTTGGAAGGTAAGGGATTTGGTGTGTTCACTCAAAAAATGAGAGAGAGCCGTTTGCTGTTATCTAGAGGTATAACATAACGTGCAAGTGGTTGTTGATCGGATAAGTTTCTGCGATTTTGTATTCCAAGTGATATGTCTTATAACCTCCATTATTATTTCCAATATCATCAAATATTGTATTAAAATTAAAAATCTTTATTTATATTTCAGACTTTTATAAACTATTTAATAAACATTTTGATTATTAGATTATAATCCTTTTCTTTTCAATTTTTTAAAAACGGACAGGCATTTATGAGAGAATATAAATATTTAATAGACTGAAGAATACGAATAAACAGATAATATTACAAATCAGTATAAATTTACTCTATTTTGACAATCTCAAGATAGAAACTGATATCTGCTGCAGCTTTTCAGTCGTCATACAAGTATCCCGCTGTGATGTTACATTATTTGTTTAAAGTCTCAGGAAATATCAAGAATTTTTATATCAAAAGAATGTAAAAAATATGAAAGAAAGCACGAGTCTTGTCTAGTTAAAAATAGGAAAGTAAGTACGAATTTTAATTAAAATTGAATATATTTTTTTGAGAAAAATTATAGAAAGAACTATTTTTAAACTTCTAAAATTAAGAAAAACTATCCATCAAAGTTACTGGATTGTTTTTCTTTAATACAAATAATACCAAATTTTAAATAATCAGTATCAGTGTAAATTTTATACGAACAGAATGCATCCAAAAATAGAATTGTAAATGTCACCATGAAGCAAGAAAACTATTTAATGAAGTCTCTAATCAAAAAAAAAATTATATAAATAGAAATGTAGGAAAATAGGAGCAGCCATTTTAAGTCATTATTGATATTTGTAGAAAATGAAATTCTTTGAGTCATACGATTTCCTTCTCTTGTTACTTTCTCTGCAAATTGTTTTGCTAAGATGTGTCGAGCAATAGGTTTGCCAAAATAAGATTGGCCAAACTTTCACTATTTCAGTAACTTTTATTTTTTATTAGAGAAGGTTCTACATATTTTAATTAAATCTACATTATCTTCTTTATTCAAAAGAAGTGATTCTTTATTTCCTCGTTTTCGGTTTATGAATAATGATAATCATCGTAAGAACAGTCAGTTATTTTCTCTTCTTAAAGAGCTCAAAACTAATCAGCAAACATTGATAAGCTTCGGATAAATTCTTATTTCAGTATTTATCAATTTGTATTAAAATCATACAATAAATTATTTTAAAGTTTTCTTTTAAAGCTTTTTCTTCTCCAACTTATTGCTATATTTCCAAGATTTTATATTTTAATTGTTATTGTTATATTTTAAATATTATTATTGTTATAATTATGTTATGCTATAATGTTATTAATTATCATTGTTATATTTTTAAGGTAAAAGATTTAAAATCAATTAAACGAATCTTATCTCACAAGAAAATAATAGGTTTATTAGTAATATTTAACGTACATTGCATTTAATTATTAATTCTGCCTTTTCAAAAATATGAATTAGATAAATAAATCAGAGGAATTTTTTTTATGTTATCAAAATATTCAGCATTAAAGGATTTGCTATACAAATACATAAAACATCCTGTTTGAGACAAATATTCTACAGCATGATAAAAATACTATATAATAAAGATATTATTTAGCTATTACTAATAGTAATAATTTAATATTCGGCAATTGTTGCTAATTGTAATAATTTAATATCACTCAAATTTTAAACTCTCTTAAGGAAAAATCTAGAATTATTCGAAACCATGCTATATTCTAAACTGTAAACTCATCTTATAATGTATCATATTTAACTTTAAATGTTGAGATATTATTTGGTAAAGCATATGCAATTTATATAAGAAGGTAAAGATTATTGTGATTAAACACAAATCTACATAGAAAACAATATAATTAACGCTCTTTATTTAAACCTGTTAAATACAGGGTCTTTGAAATTAAATTTCAATTTTAAAACGGTCATATAAGGAAAACAACTATATAAAATTTTTCAAATTTAGTAATATTTTGCTGGAGGTCCTTTGATTTGAATTTCTGAAAATTTTCGATAGTAAAAAGAATTTTGATTTATAAATCGATGGCACTCTATATAATTTTATAAAGGCCTGAAAACATCAGTTAAAAATATTTGTAATGGTTTTGAAACATGCCATCAACAATGTTCAATGTGATGCCCACCATTTTCTGAAAGCAATTTAAATCACATTTCTGCACTCTTAACAATAGTTTTTAGCATATCAAGAAGAATTTAACGTCCATGTCGGTTATTTCTTTTTTTTTCCTCGATTTAACGAAATTTCTTAGGTTATTACTACAAAAGCTACTTTGAGATAATCCGTAGCCAAAAATCTCAGGAGTTGAGTCTGGTGACCGGGATGGCCAGTGAATTGAGTAATGATAGCTAACAATCCGTTCATAGGTGAAATGTAGCTTAAATAATTGTTTGACACATATACCATTATGAGAAAATCATCATCTTGCATAGAAATCGTAGCGTCTAAAATTTTATGTTGATAATATCCATATATCATGAAATATCTTAACAACGACTCTAAATCATAGTATATTGCACAGTACATTGCTAATCATAGGTCCAGCTGCCGATTGCTTTCTACAAAAAAAAATGTCCATTTAAGACAATAATTGTCATACAACACGAACAGTGATTTAGAAGGATGTAATGGATCTGTTTAGATAATATAAGGGATTTGTTTGGTCCAAATCCTGAAGTAATGGATGCCGATATTCCCATTTAGGTGCAAATGGACCTCATCCCTCCATTAGATGCTTCTTAATCAATGTTCTTTAACAATAATGCACAAAGTTCCATTAACCGCTAGTGGTAAAGGTTACTTTCTTACAAAAAATAAAAATCCATATTCTCCTGTAAACTATTACCTAATATGATAACATTTTCTCCAATTGTTTATCGTTCATGCCCATTCAATTATTAAGACCGTGTACGTTATAAAGAAGCAGAAATCTCCGACAAAAAATGGTACGTAAACTGGGATTTTTCTTCCAATTGCTTTGTAATTCAAAATCATTCATAAACCGTTAATCTCGATCATTAGTTTTGCAATATACTTGAATAGGATAATTTTAGTAGATATTTGAATATTAAAAAAAGAAAAAAAACGTTGATAAAGCTGCCGTGGAAGAGTGTAACTTTATCATCTGTACAAAAATGAATAGAAACCTTCCAAAAACATATTTTTTTCTAACTATAAAAGAATTCTATATATTATTATCAATTCGTTACTGTAAAGAAAAATATTAAAAAATATTAAAATTATTAAAATTGAAAGATTTGACATTTCAATCCTCAAAGTCTAAAAAAAAGAAAAGAATGCAATTTCGTTCAAAAAGGTAAATTTTCCCGCTGCTTTTATTGTAAAGAAGGGCAAAAATTTACAAGATGTTTGATAGATTAAGCAAAATTTTATCAGGCACGCTTAGGAAGTGAAAGATTTTTCTGCCATTCGTATGAAGATATCATACTTCAAATACCCCGTCTCCATATAATAAAATGAGTTTCTTAACAAAAGGCTTGACACTCTTTTTTCAGCGATAATTTTACTGGAACAAACACTACAATCTTTAGTTTTGACGTACAATATTATCAATCTACTGGATGATGTTGACCCTCAATATACAAACAAACATGCGCAAACAGAATCAACTCTGCTGTTATGATCTTCCCTTTGAATGTTCTTCCATTTACGAGACCTTTGCCCCCACCTTCATTTCATTTCTTACAGGAAGAAAGATCGGTCTTTACCTATCACTTGTATAACTGTCTCCCCAAGGAATCTAAGAAATCTTTCACGATGAGCCGTAGGTAAGGAGCTTCAAAAACCTCTACACAGGTAACACAGCCTGTTGCACAATATTATGCGATATTATATGATATCAATCAATATTCCACAATATTATACAATATTAAGAATATTGATCAACGTCACGCAATATTATACAATATATATGGGCTACTAGGGTATATAGTCAATCTATGCAAATAAGGACTTGTTTGAGGACAATTAGCTCCTTCTGAAATCTCAATAAAGTCTGGTGCATTGGTTTCCTCAAACGGAGACATCTTTTAATTTCAATGATTCTTCGATTAATATTATATTCTAGTATTCAAATGCTTTTGCACTAGTTATTTCCTTATCAGCCACAGTGGAGACGGCAAGTTTCGACACATTTCGAAGCTTATAAAATAAATAAGGACAAACTCGATTTGAAGATCTAATAAGTTATAGAATGATTTGAATCACAGTTACAAATTTATTTTAATATTATTTAATAAATTAAATTAAATTTAATTTAATTACTTGAAATAGTGAGAAACTATTACACACTTTCGTTCTTTTTGTTGTCTGTTCCAAAGTATTTTTTCCCGTTTATAAGCAAAAATATCTTACAAGAATATCATTCATAAATTAATCATAACAATATAGGGCCTTCAGTTTTCAGTAATTTTTAATCTCAAATTGTATAGAGAAAAGCTGGGAAAGAAATCTTTATAAACACTGAAAGAACTGAATGCTATGAAATACTAACATTTCAAACTCAGAAATGATATTCAAATTGGTGAAAAGATTGAAACATTACCTAATGATAATTCTAGATAAGATACTTCCTCTATCTCAGCGTCCTCGTTGGTGAAACGTTCAAAAATCATCTTCAGGTTCATCGAATAATTAGTTTCCTTATTTCCTTTCATTAAAAGCAAACTGTATTGGCGAGATAATATTAATGACCCAACTAAAAAAGTTACTTTTGAATTCACATTTAATTTTTCCGTTATTCAAATAATAGATATACTAATTAAAGGACTTTTTAAAATCGTAACCCCTTTGGCGTTATAGGATTTTCTTACCCAAATTTACACAATAAGAAAAAAAATTGATTCCATTCGTAATTTGAAATATTTCTGTATGCCAACATTCAATATTCTAAAAAGCAAAATGAAATTTATAATATTAGAAATCACACACGTTAAGAATTCTTAAATGATATGATTTGTTAAAATATCAAATTATAAGTTTGCATAAGAAAAAAGTAATGAATCCAGGATACATTTTTTCCTAATTCAGTACCGAATATTTTCAATTTTCTTCTAGGCCAGAAAGCAGATGAATAACTAAGAGTGCCAGTAGTCTAAAACAAATGAAGCTTACTCGTTTAAAATTATCAAATGGAACAATTCCGAATTTCGAGGATTTGTAACATATCGAAAAATTATTCTGTATTTCAATTAAATGTCTTGATCTGTCAGGCTTCTTACTAATAAGTAAATAGCTCGTATTTTTTAAAAAAATAACATTTACTTGATTAAGTGTTTTAATAAATTAGCTGCAGAAGAATTTCTATCTTTTCGACCATTTATAACTTATAGTCGAGCTCTTGTAAAATAAATGGACCAAACAAACAGTTCGATATGGATAGCAAAATAAATTAATTTTGTTTTTTGAAACACAAAATAAAAAATCATAATGTCAAGAAAGGCATTTTCTAAAGAGAAATTAAGTGACAATATATTAAAATATACGGGTTTTTGCGAAGTTCATCGGGAAATTCTAAGCCATGTCCGTGAATAATTTTTAAAAACACTTTACCAAAGATTCTACAAATGTGTTTCATTAGGTGAACAATGCATCAATACACGAATACATATATTATTTTACGTCTGTTTCTGTCCGCTTCAAAGCTTTGCTTATGGATTAAGTAGCAGTTCTGATCGCTAAATGTTTCGCAATATTCAAACGAGCCCAGAAAGATCTCTCTTGAAGCTAACGGCAATGCACAAGATTTATTTATCAAATGAATGCAGGGAACCAGCTAGATTAAAGGAATGGGAAATGAATACAGGTAATACATATATAAATACACTTAAACTAGTTATGTTAAGTTGTTTACTTAAGAGTGATAAAATATTCAAAGCTATTTCGAGTCGTTCAAGATTTTCTTAAGGACTAAATAGTTTTCTCCATAGTTTGAAGCACTGCTATCCATGTACAAAACTGAATGCACCGAGTGGGTTGGGTATATGGCTGTATTTGATGGAAAGCTGTTTATATTTCTGATAATGTTTGTTTATAAATTGATACTCTTATTTAAATAAATTTATCTAGTATGAACACGTCAAATCTAATGCGGATATGTGTGTTTGTGTGTGTAAAAGATAACAAATTGTGAATTTAACTTCAATTTATTTATTTTTTTAATGGGAGGGCAGCACTACTACGTAGAAACAAAGACGAAACACATGCTTCCGCATAAAACATAAGAGCAAAAATATGTTTAGTTTATTTTATTTATATTAATGTCCCGCTTTAAAGCAACTCTAAGGCTATTTTGGGATAGATCTCGTAATTTCGAACTGCGATCAGATGATGAGGTCGACACCATGGCTGCAACCCCTCTGTCCTAACTTCAACACTACACCAGGGAGGAACGAAAGTGTGCGAAATTTTTTTTCTTAGTACTTTTATTAAGAGATTCTTAAAGTTTTTTTTTTTTTTTTTTTTTTTACACAAGAGTTTGGAATTAATTTAGAAAAGGGAATCTTAAGTATCTTTGAGTGATATGCCGTGGGCTTTATGAGAATTTTATGAATTCGCTTGTAATGTGAAAATGAAAGATTCTGGATTATTTTTTTTTTGTATCACCTGTTGCAAATAAATAGAAAAAGTGAGATTTGAATCAGGAAATAAGAAAAAAAAATTAGTATAAAATAACATGGGCTAATTAAAAATAAAAATAGGAAATCAATTATATATATATAGCTGCTATTACAAATCATGAAAAAACCCTAAATTATTCCAAAATGAATAGCTGCAATATTATAAATAGTCTAATATCCATATTTAAATTCAAATTTTATTTTCAAACATAATTTGTAATAGTCAGTTTGCTTAAAAATCCATAAAAGAATAACGAAGCTCCCAATGGCGTAACTTGGTTATTTAAATAAAAGAAATCGAAAACCTTCTGAAATATTTCATAATCTAAAGGAGTCAAAAGTTAACCAGATTTAGTTATTTACTACAATTTTTCGTTATGCTGGCATTTAATTAAATTCTATTAAGTATGAAAGCGAAAGAAATAAAAAGCAAATTCATTCATAGATTCAAAATTAATAAATGGTATTTGTCGAGAAAATTTACAGTTCTTGAATTAATTTAAGAAGAACTTGATTTAATAGTTTAACATTCAAGCGAAATATATCTTCAGGAATTTAATGTCAAAACAACTTTTGGTTCAAAATCTGGAATGCCCTTTGAAAAAGACTTCAATATAAAAGGATTTGGCGTAGCAACTCTAAAATGTTAACTACACTTTTGAGATTTCAAACATCTAGCTTTAAGGTAACGATATAGATTTTTTTAAATAATTTCTGTTTAAAATATTCTCATTGTGTAAAACATTTTTGAAAGGAGATAATTTGGCTATTATCAAAACGCTTTTTAAATATATTTACACAAAAAAAATAATTTTTTGCATACGAAAAAATTATTAGGTTGTTTTTTTAAATATGAAAAGAATTTTATTATTACAAAAAATATCAAATAATAAAATGACAATATAACTTTCAGATTAATTTATATGCTCATTAATACAATTGGAAATAATTTTTAATCAAAGATAACGCAAAAAAATCATTTGAAACTTGAAAAAAATTATTATGACTTTTGGAGAATTTTTAGAATATCTTTAGAATTATAATATGCCTTCTGCATTTGCTGGAAATACGAACTTTGTAAGTACTTATCACAAGAACAGCCTTAAAAGTGAGCTCATTATCAGAATAAATTTAAATAATTTAAAAATTACTAAAAAAAATTTTTAACTATGCCCTTGAAATATGTTTAATAATATAGTTTTTTTCCATTGTTATTCAAAACTTTTTCTGTAGATAGTAAAGCCCAGTTTACAGCAAACTGGAAAATATGAATTGCGAGTTATAAATTAATAGGATGCTTAAATCATTGTTTTAGGATTTATTTTTTCACCTCAAACAGAATTTTTAAAAAAAGTCTTATTTATTTTATTTCGTTTTGTACTCTGAAGTAATCTCTGAAGTAGTAGATTTTGATAATCAGTAAAATTTTCAAATGTAATGCTAAGATTTTTATTATTTCTGTGCGTTTATTTGCTATCTGCAAATTTTACGAATTTTCAGATATAAATATTATTAAAAAAATTTTCATCTGAAATTTAAAGAAAGAAATAATTTACATATAGTTCTTTATGGCAATATCGAGCACTTTCGGAACCAAAAAAATGAATTAAACCATTAAATTTCAATAAAGTTCCATTTTGAAAAAAATTACAATGTTTATCTCAACTAGGGATTGCAATACCTGGATACCGAATACCGGTATTTTGAGCCATTTGTGCAATTTTGTAATACCGGTATTCACAAGTTTAAATACCGTTTTTTTCGGTATTTACAAGAAATTTTTAAAATTGTCTCCACTATAAGTTCAAGGATCACCAACATAGCAAAATAGTATACGTTTTTCCTTTTATGCCTCACTAACGGGCGAAATTAATTAGCTAATTAATGGCTTAATTAATTGTTTAAATCTAACTTAGCGAAACATGGATTATCCCTGAACGAAGATATTGTATTCATAACGACTGATGAGGCAACAGTTATGAAAAATTTCGAAAGTTGATTGGTGAAAATCAGCAATTGTGCTATGCTCATGGAATTCAATTAGGAGTAATAGATGTATTACATCAAAAAAATAAAGAACAGAAGAATACAAATACTGTGGATATAGAAACTTCGGATTCCAACTTTGAAGAGAGTAAGAGTGAGAGTGATATTGACGATGAAGATAATGACAATGTAATTGTTGAATAAGATATTGCTAATGAGGATGAAATATTAACCCATCAAGAATTACTTCCTATAATTTATAAAGTTCGAAAAATTGTTAAGATATTTAAATGTTCCCCTATAAAAAATGACATATTACTAAATATATATACTAACTAAAAATAAAATAGAATATATGTTAATATTAGATTTTAAAACATGTTGGAACAGTTTACTCCTAATGATGGAACGATTTTTGAAACCGAGAAATTCAATCCAACCAATAATCGACTTAAGCCTGTAAATTAATTTTTCAGATAGTGAATTCGACTTAATCAGAACTGCATCAGCTCTATTTCCAATAAAACTGACTATTGAGGCCTTATGTCGGAGAGATTCTAATTTATTAACAGCTAATGAATGCAACACTAAATTTTATGTTGCAGTCACTGAAAGAACAGCACACATCACTATCTGAAGAATTATATATTACATTGAAAAACCGCACAGAAGAAAGGCATACAGAAATAGAAAATGTCTTACGGTTTTTACATAATTATAATGATTTTGAAAATGAAAATGAAAAAGTAGAAAAGAAAAGAACCAATTCAAATCTAATTAAGTTTACAGTAAATTTTCTTAAAATTTTGTACCCACAAACCTGTCTATATTCAGAAGAATTCGGTACAGTTATAGACGATTATGATGACACTAATGTCGAAAGCGAAGAGGAATTGTCTTTTGAACAAGAATTATAATTATCGAGAGATAAAAAAAATTTAAACAAATCAAAATGCAATACAGAAATCAGCTATATCCAAAATCATCCTACGAGAAATCGATTTATTTGAAAATGAAGAATTTAGAGGTAAGTAAATACTTGGAAAAAATGTATCGCGCATTGCTAACAGTACCTCCAACTAGCGTAGATGCCGAAAGAGCGTTTGTGACAGCTGGTCATTTTTACACAAAATTACTTTTCAGGCTTAATGACAGTTCAATTGATGCATTATGTTTTTTAAGATCACATTTTGTATTAGTACCACAGATTGAATAGTGATATTTACACTTTTTTGCGATTTAAATCACTAAAATGTTCCCTTTCTTTTTTGTGATTCGTTATATACTGTTATAATTTATAAGTTATAAATTTTTTTGTGGTATTTACACTCTCTAATAAAACTTACAAATAAAACAAAGAAACACCTGTGCTTTCTTTCTTTTTCTAAAATTCCTAATACCGGTATTAAGATCCAAAAAATACCGAATATCGGTATTGAAATTTTGTTCCGATATTGCAATCCCTAATCTCAACAGATACTAACAGAAAATGTTATAATTAATTCGGTTGAATTATATCTAAACGTTTACATCAATTTTATTATGCTCGTGAAATTCTCAGTCCCGGGATCGTCACCGGAGGAATTCATAATTTTTTCAAAAACACATTTATTGACTCAAACTATCTAAAATATAATCCTAGCCATCATTTAAAACATTTTTTCAACTGGAACTATGTGTTTATCTCTAATGGTTTAGAAACGATATTTGACTATGGTAAGAATGGGCACCCAATACATTGCATAAAAAGAAGCTGTAACATTCACTTATATTGAACGACATCATTATTTTTAGAGTCATATTTTGAAACACTTGCACAGTTTGAAAGGTTTAAACAGAAATCGTGTAACTTCAGTAAACATATGAAAAAAATTCTTTTACAACCAAATCATGCACAAAATATTTTGAAAACAATTAGTAATTCTTCTTATCAAATAAGTGACAAAATCATATTTACTCAGTTAGTTACTGTTATATTAACAAGAAGATATCCATCAAAAATGATACGGATCGATTTTGGCAAATATCCAGTCAGTAAAATGTCAGTTTAGCTTGAAAAAAAAAATAGAAATCAATGAGAAAACCATTTATCTTGTATTTCAATCAAGACAAGGTAAATAATCAAATTATATCAAAAAGATAATAATTTTTAAGAAAGTTGTTACTTTTTGCTGTCGATAATGAGGTTCAGTTAGTTGTCAGTAACAATGTTGAAATCTCAAATAAAAATAGCAACAAGATGACGATAATAATTTAAGAAAATTAAGGATAATTGTCACACTCTTTCAGCAATTTATCTCCAACGATCAGCGGGCGAAGAAAAAGGCTTTAAAATAATCTATTTATTATTTTTTTATTCGTCTGTAAAGAAATTAAATCTACATTTCGCATCTCTTTACTGTTTGTTAAATATTTACTCAATCCTTAAGCGTATCTAAAATATCTTAATTTTTTTTTAACTCTTTTATCTTTCAGAATTTTACTCCAGTAATTCAAAAAGTGAAACTTACTTGTGATTAAAATATGATACAACAACATTTTTTTAAGAGAAAACTTTTTTTTTCCCAAGATAAGAAAAAAAAATTCAATGAATGATTTTCTTTGATTTTTATTTTTTGCAGAGAAACAACCAACTTTGGAGTTTTGTTTTGGAGTATGACTAATTTTAGTTCTCACGGCGATTTCATATGAAAAATAATTTGCCGTTTTATTTGATTGCAGATATTTTTACCGAAATAATTTCCATTTTTATTAAATACTATGTCTGAAACATTAATCCATTCGAAAAAAAAATATTTATTTTCTATTTTTCTTTATCTTTTTAATGAAATATTGACAAAGTTAAATTGCTGCAAATATAAACTGAGTTCATTGAAGATACAGAATTCACGCGATGTCGGTGAATAGGCAATATATCTGACACAAATGTCTTTTTTTTTGAGGGGGGGGGGTCATAAATAAAGTTCCATAAACTTCAAATCGAGATAATAGCTAGCACTGAAATCTGACCTGTGTCAAAATATTTCTTTCATTATTATTATATGCAGGTACATTCATTTAATTTTCAAAAAGTATTCTTTCATCTATGTCAAAGAGCTTGTGTGACTTAACCCTACCGCCATTTAAATAATTTTTTTATAATTAACTAGCATTTATTATATTTCATTAAATCAAACATAATTTGAATATTTTACAGCAATTGCAAATCGGTCAGATACCTGTCTATTTCAAAGTGTAAAATCATTCCTACGTCATAAAGTCAAAATTGGAATTTGAAATAAAAAATTAATATTAATTATTTAGTATTAAATTCCGTTTAAAAGTTTCATATATTTTGAAAACAAACTAGGAGTCTGAGAGAAGCATAGTCTGTGTTAGAAATTGCTTAATAACAAATACAGACAAAAAAAGCAAACATTAATTGCATTTTACTAATAATAAAAAGTTCAAATTATTGAGAGAGAGAGAGAGAGAAATTAACCAGTATTCTATGGATAATTAGATTGTGAATCTCGACCTGCAGATGAATCATACGAAAAAGTACTGGAAGGGCAAAAATTCCAGAGACAAATTTATTCCTTTAAAATTTTCACATCTTAGCATTCAGCAAATTTTAAGCAGATGGTCTGTGTTCAAAGTCATCTGACCAAAACTTTTGCTGATGAATGAATTTTTAAAATAGAATTTGTTACTGTATACCAGGAGTGAGCATTAAGTCGATCGAGATCGACCGGTGGACCACCAAGACATTTTCCGATGGCCGCCTTTACTAAGACCTAAGACGCGCATACTAAAAGAAACCAATTGTTACATTCATGCGTTACCCACTTGGCAATGTTGATGTAGAATAACTAACTAAAAGTATAAATTATAGAGTATCTTTATCTCTTAAGGAAAACGAAGTTTTTCTCCTTAAAAATGGCAATTTTTGGCTAATAGTAATGGCTTAATAAATTGATAAACGGCTTAATAAATTGCACAATTAATTAAAATGGCTAAGAATAATTTTTGAAATCTAATGGATGAAGAAAAATATCCTAATTTTAAAATAGTTGAGCATGATTTAACATAAGTCTTTAGCTCTAACTTCCTATATGAATCAGAATTTTCAACGATGAATATAATTAAGACAACAAACATATCGTTCACATCTCACAGACGACCACTTAGAATCCAGCGCGTGATTAGCAGCAGTTAGTAATTACATACCGAGATATTCAAAATTGATGGACAGTATGTGAACTAAATCTTCTACTAACTATAAGTTCGAGAACAACTTTAGATGAAAATGATTTATTGTCTAATGTATTTTGAATTGTTTGATATTAAATGCCTCATTTTATATTACTATATTTGTGGCTACTATTATTATGTTTGTAATTATGCAGGTAAATACATATTCCATACTTATTATTAAGTTATAATAAATATTGTAGACCTTTTTTTTAGCTCACCACACCTACGCCAGTTGGTGGCCCGCAACACCTTGAAAAAATTAGAATTGTTTCGTACCTCGGAAAAGTCTGCCCACCCCTGCTGTTTACCGCACTTAAATCGTTTTTTTTTTCATTGCTTTTCTTTTCGTTCCATATTTTAACAAAAATGAAAACGAAATAAGTAAATATTCGAAAAAGTCGCTAGTGTAAGTCCTGAAGGTCATTGAAATATAATTTCTTCAACAATAAAAAAAAACTAAACATTTTATCTCTATTTACAAGAACTTTATATCCAGAAATAAAATTTTTCGAAGCAAACAAACTCGCAGATGTTATTTCAGTCTGCATCCAATATATTACGACATACTTTTCTCATAAAAATTTTTTGATTTTATTCAGATAAAGTTGCCGTAGTAACAGTGCTTATTATTCTCAGATGAGTGTAAAAGAAATGCACAAACAGAAAATCCGGGAAATATCCGTATAAACCAAACACATGCCAGCATCATCTTTCGCTGTGTCATCATTTTATAGCTTTGATTCGAACAAGATCAGCTTTCATGACAGCAGAAGCAGAGAATTTTCTGCGTCAGCTTTTACTGCATTTATTTCTCGATAAAATAAAATATCATTTTACTGCAAAATATACGTCTACTCGGTAGAAAATTTCACTCCATTTCGATACAATGTAAATATTTAAAAAAAGTGAGTAGTTGCAAAACATAAAAGTTGTCATTTAAGATATTACAATAGGAATTTTTTACTTATTCGTATAGGAAATACAAAAAGAAAGGAAGATAATCATCAAAAAATTTGAATTACAAATTTCCACATTTCAGAAATTCCAGAGCCCGAAAAGCACATTTTTTGGAATTCAGTGTCTGAACGTCAGCAACGCTTTAAAATAAACTTAAAATCATGTTCGACGATTTTTTTCAAATTTGAACGAAATCCATTTCGCAGCAAGTTAGTTTGTTTTTGAGTAAAATTTAACACTATAATTATAAAATTTAGTGAATTAGTTCTATCTAAGTTGGAACATGAATTTAGCATCTAAAATGTGAAATTGGCACAACATTTTTTTAATTTTATACCAAATCCGTCAAAAGGATGACCAGCTTTCAATCGATACTTTATATATATGGCTGTTAATTTATTGTAAACAAAAGAAATTAAAAAAATATTACTTAAGTAGATGAAATTTTGTTTGTGATGCTGCGACTTCAATTATAGTGTGATGTAAAATTTAATTTTAATATGTTAGAAAAAAAGTCTAAAACAAACATTCGTTTTTTGAGTGCTATAACCTCATGCCAGAGATTAATCACCAAAAATCTCAAGATAGTTCAGTAAAATTTCTAGAAATTAGACTGAAGAATTAAGAATGTTCCACTGAGGAACATTTCGTAATTATTGTTCGCCAATGCCAAACAAGGTAATTGCGACCTTACCCATGATCCATAATTTTTTGCAGCGGAAAGGCACTAACACCTTTATTAGTTAGTCTGCGAAAAGGTTTTGGAGGCATGATTCTTGCTAGTTTTATGTAACAACTTTCTCTAGCTTTCATTAATTTATAAGCTATCGTTAATAATACTTTATATAAAATATTAACCACATACTTACGTGAAATTGTTTTTTGTTATTTAGCAGGGTTATAAAATAGAATTTAACATTTTCGCTGTTTGTATAAATGGAACATACATTCGCAAGTGGTAGCTTATCTTTGAAGACTTCTCTCAATGAATTCATTTCGAAATACTGTTTCGAAATTGTTTACAATTGCCTAAAATTTTAAAAACTTATTTTTCTAATTATTGTAAATATTTTAAAGTATTTTTAAATTTATTCTACAACATTAATTCGATTTATGTCATTAAATGAGTTTATATACGCATGCACTGCACTCTCATAAAATATATTTTGTGTATGTATATTTTACAGTTTTTATTAGAAAATTTTGAAGAAAAATGCTGTAAGCAATCAATTCTAAAATATATTAATGCACATTTAGAAACAGAAAAATAGTTTCAACAGAGCATATGCGTTTCTGTCAAGACAACAAGAATCGAAACGAAAATTCATAAACATCCACTGAGAGCTATAGGAGAAAAAACAGAGAGAACAGAGTCGTTGCAACGCAAATAAATAATTGGGCCTCCAAAACCATTCTGATATGATTGCAGCTCTAGCACCTGTAAATTCAAAAGGAGAAAAAAGAGAACCAAGGAATTAGTTGCTTGTGCACTGAGACTACACGATGAATGACCCGATCTACGTTTTTCTTACTTACTTGTTGATAATTTTTTTTTCTCTTTTTTATATGTTTTTATTACTCCTTTTCATTATAGTTGGCCATCGGACACTCAGAATGGCAAGGTGAACCAAAAGAATCGAAGACTCAAAGTAAGAAAGTAAAAAGTAATCAAGAGAAAAAGAAAATTTGACCTTTAAAAATAAGTTCAGGAAGTACTGCAGTTTTGAAGTACTACTGGACAAACCGGAACTGCTCCTCATGCAAATCTCTATACTAAATGTGCCGACTTCTTTTAAAAATTTAAATAAATATTCTAAATAGTCAAATAAAATGTCATCTCTAAAAATGATCTTCTATTAACATTTTAGATTTATAAGGATAAATATTCTAATTTGTGCATATTTTATATATTTTATTCTATTGGAATATTAAACATTTTAGCACGTATTAGTGATCTTTTTTAAGTATAAATATTTTATTTTTATAATATTATTAATCCTTTAAGTATTTTTTATTAAAAATATTGATGCCAAAATAAAATTATAAAATCTTGCAGTTCTGATAGAAATAACTTGATTAAAACAAATAAAATGTCAATCACATTTATGATTATTTTAACATTTAAAGACTGAAAATTTTTTCCAGATATTTTAATATGTCTTGATTTCTTTATAATATTGCCAAATTATTGATAAAAAAGTTTTATTTCCTATTTTTATTATATTAATAAAACGTGTTTGAAATCCACTTTTTAGTCCCTAATATATTTCATAATTCGGGCATAGAAATATTGTACGATTTAAGAATTAATGTCTCTCAAATTAAATCATCTAAAATTTAATGCATTCCCTTTGGGAAATCATTAGTTAATTTATTAATTAATAATTAAAAGCACTAAGCTTATAAATATTTTCTACTGTCACCAAAGATTTTTTCTTAATGATCTGTTCTTTATTTCAAATTCTATATATAGAATAAATTTCCTTGATCTAAAAGAAGAACTCGCGAATATTACCATTTCAGCTTTCGATTAATAACGCGCTTCAGTGAAAACTAGTGAGTGA
Organism: Argiope aurantia; assembly: GCA_026543865.1. Lineage (NCBI taxonomy): Eukaryota > Metazoa > Arthropoda > Arachnida > Araneae > Araneidae > Argiope > Argiope aurantia. Next base: position 41,102 of record JAPMOR010057877.1, read on the forward strand.
ATTAGGAATGACTATTGCTTTGATAAACAAATACTTGAAAACTAGAATCCTATGGTTGAAATTAGTTTCTTTCTATAGAGTTTTAAATCGATAAGAAAGCCAAATGCAGAATCAATGAATGGGCTGTTTTCGAAATTGCAAATTTGTTTGACTCTATGTCAATAAAGATGACGAAAAGTATTTTCTCTTCAACAGAAATCTGAACCAATTTTCAAATATTCGAAAGTCAAAAAGGAATTGAAGAAACTTAAAGAGACACTCGTTATGAGTTCTTTCGGATTATTTAGTGAAATTTCTTTAAGGAGATGCTATTTTTTTTTATTTATAACTGAAAATAACTTATTCGATATCTTTATAAAAATAAATATATTTTTAATACCATATCATTGAAATTTACATGTAATTGAGAAAAATTAACGTAATAATCGTACGTAATAGCTTAACATCAAAAGTTATTTTTATAATTAAGTTATTTTTAATTATTTAATTACTTAATATTTCTTTCACTAGTTTTAGAGCTCTTTATTAAACATTAATAGATTAATTTAACAATGAAATAACTTTCGCAAAGGGGGCGTTATCTTCAACTCACTTTTCAGAAATATCAATTTTTGGATTCCCTACTATTAATAATCATGAATTATCAGATATATTAAGATTGAAAAAATAGAAAATAACATAAGGTTTTTAGACTGTATTTATTAATAGTGTAAAAAGTAGGAAATAAATATTTTGATCGAAACTATATCAACGTCATAAAAAAATTAAGTCTTATCAGAAAAAATTTCGAATAATCTTTAAGAATCATGAAATTACGAATTGATTGCTCCAAAAGCAATCCCCTGTATGATCTTGCAGTACTAATTAAGGCCGAAAAATAAAGCCTCTTCACTTTACTTTCTTTACCTTTAACATTTTCCAACGTCTCTGGAAAGATTTCCACTGATGTGTGGCTATAAGAAAATCTGCTATATTAAACATTACTGTAGCTATTAGGAAAAATGTGTATTTTCAATTTATTTATTATGATCAGTTTTTAAAATATAGTTCATTGTAATCAGATCATTATTTTGTAATAGTCCTGTATTTAATAATACATATCTGCAAAATACTTTTTGAAATTTGGTAACTGATTTTTATTTAATTTTTAGTCAGATTCCAAAAATGAATTGTAATTTTCGCATTTTGTAACATATAATTAAAGTAAAAAATGCCGAAGTTTTAACTTCCAATTTACCTCACCTCCTAAATATAAGCATCGCATTTGTATTCTATATGCACCATAATTTGAAGGAAAAATGACTTTATGAAAAAGGTTATAATTACATACAATAAATTATTTCCCTTTTCTCATTTTTTTTTTGCTTCTTCTTTAGTTGACAGTCATATTGATATTCAATTTTTCTGATATCGATTTTCCATTTACCATAGGTTTTCTTAAAATTCTCTTTTTTCATTGGTTGTATTTAAATTTTCGGAATATCATTTCAGATGCGCACGAATAAAATTAACTATCAAGCTTATTATTACTTACTAAATATAATACACAACAGATTTGAAGTTTAGATCACTTTGCTTCTTAAAGAAGCCAATAATGTTTAGATTAAAGAATTTTCAGGTTCCATTTCGAGCTCAAACGTTTCCTTCTTGATGGTAGGTTCTTTCAATACTATTTTTTCAGTATTTCATTAGATAAATCTAGGAAATGCTCACAAAAGCTTTGTACTGTAACAAATTGAATGAACATAACATTAATGTGTCTAAATATTTGTTTTTCATAACATAACATCATTATTAAATGATTCTGTTATCACAATTCTGTCTTCTGAAAAGTTGAAAAACTAACAAAGGATGTATAACAATTGAAAAAAATCTGAAGTATTGAAATGTTTAAAAAAATATTTAAATTTAATAGAAAAAGTTTGCTAATAAACACATAGCAATTACTTAAGAATAAAAAAGCATATTTTAATGATGATTTGATCTCTTTTTTTTATTTATATTCCTAAAAATGCATTAGCTTTTAATAATAATTTTAAAAATATAGCATACATTGTTTTTCAAAAATATTATTAAACTAAAAGAACCAGAAAAGGTTACGTACATATAAAAGAGAAATGCAAAAATAAATTGCAATATACTGCAAATAAAACTTTTAGTTAAGTAAGTTAATTAGATTGTCATTACATCTCCAAACCTATATCAATCATTTGGGTATAAATTGGATCAGTTTGGATGTTTCTTGAGTTAATATTATTTCACTTCGTGAAAATTACTCTTTTAACCATATATTTTGAAATTATGTCATACTGGGGATTCTCCCGTTGCAATAAGTCTCTTAAATATTCGATAGGGTATAAGACCAGCAATTGTGAAGGGGAAATTCAATAATTTTTTGATATTGTATAGTAATTAAAGCTTCAGATTGTGAGCTGTATGTTTTGAATCATTGTCCTGCATAAATCAAAAATTCCTTTCCAAGATTTAAAGCTCTGATTTAAGTTTTCTTTTTAAATGTTTATATAACAAGATAACTTAATGTTAAATCCATAAAGATTAAACGACCTATTTCAGCGATTACCATACACCACAAAATCATTATTGCGCTTAAGTATCCAAACCTCTCAAAAAGCCTTACTTTCGGTGCCAAAGATACAGAACATGCTTTCATCAAAGAAAATAATTTTTTCCTGAAACAGTGGAGGCTTATCAGGATTCTCGTGTGCAAAATCTAATAGGTTTTATTTATTGGCAAGTCACATGTGTGGCTTTCTATGAATCACATGGCCATGATAATCTACCCTTTTTCAAAATATTCCACATGGCGTCTGCATCTATATTTTTTTTTAATTTCTTATTCATTTGCAATTTCAGTAACAGGATTTAGAAGTAAGGATTTAAAAATTTCTCTCTTTTCACGGCCAGTAAGTTTAGACATTATGTGACTTTGACGCGACACATTTCGCTTCGCTTGTATTCGTACATGTTGAAAAAGGTATGTTTATATTGTCACGTAGATACTTTAGTGTAGTACTCAAAGACACACACACAAGAAGTAGAGCTAAACCTATTTATTAACTGAACTCTGAACTGATAACAGTATACAGTAACTGACAAATCTTCTGCTTTTATTCAAGCAGGGAAAGTTCCAGAATACTCTTCTGGAGACAGTAAGAAAAGTCCAGAACACTTGTCTGGTAAACGAAAGAAATGTCCAGTATCTTCTGGAACATGAAATAAACATAAAATCAAGGAATTAAGTATTTACATATACTAATAACCGCATTGTCTCTAGCGGGATTCGAACCCAGATCTCTTGATCACGAGATCAGTGCCATGACTATTCGACCATGGAGATTCGATTGTCTTTCTTCAATGCGGCAATATACTTACAGGAAATAATCTTCCTACTGAAATTTGGACTGGCTATCGTTCGTATGAACTATCGTACAGGCATTTTTGCATTTTCGATTCTTTAGCTCATGCTAAGACATAGCAAATTGCAACTGAAAGCAGATGGAGGAATAATGATAGGATGTGGTGTAAAAACCAAATTTTATCGTGTATGGGTACCTAAACGGAGGAAAATTATTGAGACAACTCAAACACTCACAGCTATTAATAAACACAAAAATGGCGTAAAATATCATTGTGGGTCCTTTCAATTACGAGTCAGTAAGTGTTTAAATAACTCTGAAAATTTATTGGATACAATTTCAGAAACTATTCAAAAATTTGATCAAATCGCTTGTTTTTTCATAAATATTTCATTATGCAAAGCGCAAAAAAAGTCCGATCATAGTTCGCGAGTTGATGTTTTGTATTACCCAACCACAAAAATCTAAGTTAGTATTATTAAACAATTTCAAGAAATTCTGTGAAAATCTTAAATTTTAACCCGATAAGATTTCGTTTAAACCCTTAATTGGAATAAAAATTATTATTCTGAAGACGAAAATTCGAATGATAAGTCAAACCTCGCATAAGGAGCCAAACAAAGCGTAAAAGGAGGAATCGCTTTAAGAGCGATGTTTCGTAGAACGAGTGGCTAGGAAATACTATGATATCACACACTAGATTGGCTTGGCCGAATAGCTTTGATGAGTGCGACTCAGACAGTTTTCAGCAAATACCTATGGAACCTTAATCGACAAGATTGTATCTCTGACTATGATATTGGGTTTAAAGATGGATAACAATGACATTGAAGAGCTAGTGGAAGAATCAAAGAAGAACAAACGAAAAGTTTACGGAGATGAATTCTGAGTCACTGTAAAAACGATAAGTAGAATATAGAAGAAGCAACAGACGCAACAAAGCAACAACTATCCAGTGAAATAAGGGAGATACTGAAAACATTGGAAATGATTGTATCTTATGTTGAGAAGAATTTCCCTCATTAGGCTGTAGCTATGAAAGTTATAAAATTAATTTAATGAGAATGTTGTGTAACATTTTAGCCAAATTTCGAAATACAAATGTCTTCAGACTATATTATTGTAAAAAACGCATGCATAATAAATGCTAAATTACATTATTATAAATTTGTTCGAGTATCTTAGAAATTGAACGGACTGCTCTATTTTACATGGATTCCTATAGAGAATGCCATTTCGTTTAATGAATGCGTCGCATTTTGAATAAGATTCGGGAAGGAATTCGCTAAACGAAGTTCCACAGTAGTTGTTGAGAATCATTATCTAGCTACGAAACATTTTTCGGAAAGAATCTAGATCAACTGGGGTTCGTTTCAAAGGCTTATCATTTTTTTTCAGTCTTTAAATCATTAAACGCCAAAAGAGGCATTATATTCATCGAAAAACGTAAGGGCAACAAATTTCTCTGAGAGATACCACAAATGTCCAGAAAATTTGTTCATTGCACATATGGAAATTTTATAATTGTTGCATTCATATACTTTTAGGTTTTCCGAAAGCTGCAAATCATTTCTTACGGCAAAATATCAAAATGCTAGTTGCAACCAGCTACCAGCTATTGACGTAACATTTCACAACAAATGGAGAAATATCAAAAATATCTTTTTTTTTTTTGCTCGAGTAGTTTAAATTAATATCCGAATAAAATATATTTTGGGAGAGAAATTGTTTTCATTCTCTACGACACGATTCTTTCAAAGTGTGTTCGTCTTTTAGGTAAAGTTTCTAGAAATGTGACGGTGAACTCTAAAAGTTCTTTACAGGCATCTCTAATCGGAACTTCACAATTGATTTTTGGCATACTCAATGATATTTGATGATATACTCAATGATATTTGGGATACTGTTGATCATTTTTTCATGAATTAAAACAACAAATGTAGCGGTACGAGAAACACTTTAATCGAGTAAATTCCAAGAATTCTTAAATCTTTTAAATGTCAGATGTCCCGCCCTGCTGAAATTCCAGTTGGCATAACTATTTCAAGCATGATTTTCGTACTCATGATAACGACAAGCCACTCAGAGCATTGTTTATCTTTTGATCTACAAGGACACTTGCTTCTTTTTGTAACCTTGCGTTAACTGAAGTTGTATCAAATTTTAAGCATATTATTTAAAATTTAAATTGATATCCGAATTTAAAGATATTATTCAAAAAATTTCCAGAATTCCACCGTTTATGGTAATAGCAGTAGCTATTCTTTTCCTGCTACTATTGGGAATTTTAGAGTTGAAATTAATTGTTCAATGCCAGGTTTTGAAAACAAAATGATTGCGAAAAAATTTTTACATTTATAATGGGGGGAAATGTCGAGTATTTCTCTTTTCCAAAGGAAATTCGTTTGGCACAGGGTTGTCTGCATTTGTCAAAATAGCTAAATATCTTTATATTTTCTTGTAAAACAGATAATTTACTATTCGATGCAGTTAATAAAAAAATATTATAACATAAAATATTAATGTTAATTTTTATAAAAATTTTCACTATAAAGGTACTTAAATCCCTTCTGAATAGACCTGCTATAACTTAACAAACATGATCGAATTGTTTATTCGAAACTAAGTTGCAAGACAGTGCAATACTATCATTAGTTTGATTGAATCAGCCTCTGAGTCTAACGATATTTGCAACACGCAATTTACAGAAAAAACAGCCAGTATAAACACTAAAATGTTAATAAAAGCGGACGAGAAAACTTTTGCTTTGGAATTAATGCTCAAAGCAAGTAATTCCTTTTTATTTATTATAACATTAATATTATCAGGAATATACAAAGGAAGTTTTTAATAAAGCTTTGAAATAGGCTTGGATTTCATTATAGCAATACAAAGTATAGTTGCAAATGGTTTCAAATTATTAAACAATTTATTAGAATTAAAGAAAAATGGTGGCTTGTAAATAATATTGGTGTTTGGGAAAAGTTAATTTGATTTAAATTTAAAGTGAGGGAATGATTTCTTAGGCTGAACAAACATCGAAATTTTTGAAATAAATGTTAAAATTTCATTTAGATTGCAATTAATTGAAAATCTAATTACCGTTTAATAAAACCTCTTTCTTAGAAATTTTTTAAAACCCAAGCAGTGCTATTGTGCCAAATCTATGGCTTTAGGCTTAATGTCCACTTTTCATAGCATTGTATTCTGTGGATTAAACGCGATGCATCTATTATACGATTTTTTTTGTTTCATATATATTTTTACCGACAGTTTTTTTTTCATTTGTAAATTCCCTTAGCATGTAATTTACAAATTGCGCATTAGCAGGTTTAAAAATAAAAGACACATCGGGTTCGGCCGGGATTTGAACCCGGGACCTCTCGCACCCTAAGCGAGAATCATACCCCTAGACCACCGAACCTCCTGGTAGGCGTCTTGCGTTATCGGAAGTACAACTTTAGATTACATATCTAAATGCGTTGATATTTACTTTCTACGCAGCTGGATACTACGGATTGTCCATGAATCAATACTGAAAATGGCAATTCCACGCAGGAATGTTCCAGAGTGTTGCACCTGCGCATGCACACGATCTTCGGTAATAGAAAGAATTTATAAATGGAAAAGAAAAGAATTCTTTCCGTAATAGTGAAAAATTTTGAAGAGTCATCATGCTTGATGATTTTTAAAACAATAATGCTAACCAGTTTGAAACTTTATTTTCCCTGTCACATCGAATTATATAACGAAAATATTTTAAATGAATGTATTAAATTATTTAAAAAATAAAATTGGATCTAGTTTTTTTTTAAATCGTGTTATTTCTTAAATGAGTATAGAATCGAATCCTCGTCAATTAAATATTTCTGAGCATACTACAAATGACAAACGATATTTTTTTGAAAATAGAGATATCTTTTCACTTCTTATTGCCATCATAGCATTCGATTTTAGACATCATGCTGATTCTTGGTGAAGTTGATAACAAATGCATTTCAAATAAGCATTTCTTTGTACATATGTTCAGAATATTTATTTTGATTTGAAATGTTGCATTGAAAACAAGAATTGCCCATAAATGAATTTCTGTGGGGTTAAATTGTTCTTTTAACAAATTTAGCATTATTGATATTATTTGATGAATATGAGAAAAATAGAGATGGTAAAACCTGAAAAACAATATTTTATATAACTAAATTAACGCTATATTAAACAAAATGGCTTTTCATGAAGAAATAGTAATTAAGAAAGAATACAACCATCTTTATTTGATGAAAATGAAAAAAATAGAGATGGTAAAGCCTAAAAACTTTATAAAAAATATATAAAAACATGCAGAGGCGATGTATCTCCTGGTTTATTTTCCAGCTTTATTAAAGTATTTCTAGGGAAGAATTTCCAAGCAAATTCTTTTTGACGCCAGTGAAATCTACGTGACGGAAGCTGAAGGCTTAATATTTCTCTAATCGGTTTAACTGCTTCTTCATCCTGTGATGTACATACTTTTCACTAATGTGTGTTTTCTCAATTTTGTTCTCAAAATATTAATAAAAAGTGAAAACAAGAGAAAATAATATGTAATAATAATATGTAAATAATATGTAAACTGTAATGATCATTTGATCCTAATTTTAAGAAAATTAAAGTCTCATTAGAAATTATCAACTGGATTTTTTCTATCGGGCCTTGAATCAGTTTTCAAATTTCTAAGAAAATATAAAAATATATATAATTTATAAGTAATTGAAGTTTGTTTCTGATCAGCATCATTAATTCGAAACTGTAAGCTAATACTCATCTTTAAATAATTAATGTTAAAAGTTTATATCTGAAGTTTGACTTAGAAATAAATTTGAATTCTAATTCATGAAATATTGATATCATTGGTCGAATCTATCAACAAACATTTTAAACAGCACAATCGTTTTCAGTTTTTTATCTCCCCGTTATTCTTTTTTAACATTTTGTAACTTATGGTTATATGAAATAAAAAAGTGGCTTCTAGTATAAATAAAAACTTCCTAACGTGTTTTTTGAACTTTTTTATTTTATTTCATTTAGCTTGCATTTTAGCTAAATGATTTATTAAATATTTAACTGAAATGCAAGCTAAATATTTAATAAAACGTTTACCTTTTTTTCAGAATCAGGATTTTTTCCGGTTAGTCACGGACGCACAAGAAGTTGTTGGAAAGTAAGTCGATTAATCCTTATTGATTCAACAGGGGGAAAACGAGCACTGTTCACTTCTACCAGTGAAATAAAATATGAAACTGATATAGAGAACTTATATAAATTGTATATTCATTTTATTATTCATAAACAAATCTGAAACAAGTTCAAATGAGCTACGGGAAAAAGTGACATTTAAAAAATATTAGATTACTTAAAATTTGATTTCTTAGCAAATATTCAAGTCAGACTCGCTATTTCAAATATTTCATCAAGAAATTTTAATTCGCATCATCTGTCTTATAGATCCAAATCTCCGTTTTTATATGTTTGACACAAATCGTTATGTATATTTATTTATTAAATACATTTAAGCCTATGAACCCTGTCCGCCCGATATCGCCTCGTTCGACAAGGACCTGACTCAGGCGCTTTGGAGCGGCTAAATGAGTTTAAGAGGTGAAAGATGTTTCTCGACAAGCACTCATTTAAACTCATTTAACCGCCCCAAAGAGTCTGAGTCAGACCCCTGTCGAACGAGATGATATCGAGCTAGCAGGGCTTCTAGGGTTAATAATTTCACTTGAATTATCTTAATCTTTTCACAATTTTTACCTCAAGATTTTCCCAACATCTTTATTCACTGAATAAGTTTTTTTGTGTGTGGGGGGAGGGGGGATTTCTTTTTACTATTTTTATATTTAAGCATTTTTCAAAAAGAATCTTTATCAGTATTTTGAGTTTCGAAAGACTGAAAATGAGTATGTAGCAATTACAAAGCTTGTACCAAATAAATAATTCAAATTACTCGTGAAATCCCTTCTGCATCGTGCTGAAGAAAAACTAGACAACGCAATAATGCATGAGACATGCGTCGTTAAAAGCAGCTTGGCTTGCGCAGACACATATACTGTTTATTGTAGAATCATGTAATTGTCATTATGGATTATAAGCTATGAAAGCATTGCATTATTACCCCATTGCTACGAGACACCCAGAGATATATTCTTTCAATCTGTATTTAGTGCCATCCAATGAGTGTAAATAGAAACTTATTTCTAAAAATCTATTTCGTATATATTTTATTTCTGATTCTTTCAATCCATTGTGTTGTTATCTTTTGGAAAAAATGGTATCTAAATGTAATTTGAATTAATCAATTAAATAAATTTAATATAGTTAAAACTTAAAAATATCCTTTCCAATTTTAAAAGTTTTAAAAATTAAATAACTTACTATTACTAACTATCAATATTCATGATGTGTACTTACTTTGTCTGTAAGAATCTAAAAAAATTAATGCGCTGTATTGATAACAAATTAAAAGGAAGAAGTAATTTATAATAAGGTAAACATATTTTTATAAATGGCATGGGACATTGAAATAATGAGATAACGAAATATTTACATTTATTTCGAGCTTACCTTGAAAGTTATGCTGTCTAAAACTGTGAATGGAACAAAAGTCAGCCAAAATTAAATTATCATCTCATTGTAAGACTCTATACTTTCACGTTATATCCATAAGCAGGCATTTTAAGCATAAGTAAACATGCTAGCTTTAAATAAGTGACTCTGAACTGAGATTTTCAGTTGAATGATGGAAAGATCTGAAGAGAATGTAGAGAAATATTTTAAAATTTAACAGAATATACACTTTTAGAACGAAGAATTTGTTGAGGAAATAAAGAAAGGAATTGTTTGTTCCTTCCTGATTCAGAAAAAAAAGAGAAGGAAAAAAGTAAGTATTATTATTATTGCTTTTAACAGAAAAGGGTAAGAAAATCAGGTCTGTATTTTAATTTAACCATGGGACTGAAATAGTTTAAATTTTTGCATCCTGGTTGAATTCTGCTTTAAAAGAAAAATATCACGAGCAGATTGTGTAGTATTTTTTTTTCTTTCTCTCTCTCTCTCTCTCTCTCTCTCTCTCTCTCTTGCCAAAGAAAATAAAACAATTCCTAGATTTCTCTGAATGACTAAAAAAAATCATCTTTATCCGAGCGAACTCTAGGGAAAATAATAGTTTACACATCGTTACTCATGAATTTATGTAATAATAAATGAACGTTAAATTTGTCCAGTTATGTTAAATGTAAATTGTATTCAGCGTATTATGGAAATCATTTAAATGAATTATATTTCTCATATGTTTAATTTGTTTATTGAATTCAAAAGAGATAGATATATGAATAAAAGAAATATTTTTAATGAAAATCACATATTTTACTAATTTACATACCATTTAATTGGTTTCTTCCCAAATAGGAGATATACAAATTGTCCTTGTTTAAAGCAATTAGCGATATCTTCTATATGATAAGCAGCTTTTAAATATGATATTAATCTATACTTATAATAAAGTTCAATATGTGTGTGTGTGTGTGTGTGTGTGTGTAAGTGTGTTGGCACAGGCCAGACCATATGACATACAGCTACCAAATTTGGTACATGTATACCTTTGAGGTTGGGAATGTGCATCTGGCTTCCTTTTTTTTGAATTTTTAATTAGAATTTTAATTATTAATTAAAAAAAACTTTCCAGTCAAAAAAATCTTCATTTCTTCATTAACCCAAAAATCTTCAATGAGTAAGGCTTCAGTTTTTTTCCCCCATGCTAATGAGGTTAGGCTTAATATTTTTCAACCGATTATTTCAAAAGATTCTGTTTATTTTCTTAATGTTTGATGCCTTTAAAATTAAACATTGTCAATTAATCGATCTTTCAGATTCATTCTGAAGTACTTTCGAATAAGAAAAAATACATAATAAAGGAAATTAAAAATTTCTAATCTGTGTAGCGTTACTCCAACTGGCGTTGAAAATTCACGCATGCGCATTGTGTTCTGATTGTTGACAACTATTTTCAACGGGTGCGAACTTGATTTAAATTATTTTTTAATCAGTTGTATGCTTTTGTAATTAAATTGTATTTATGTCAGTTATATATTTTTTGTATATGCTTATAGTTTTAAGTGCATCGTTTTTTAAGTAGTTTTTTTTAACCTATTTTCGACCGATTATTTTAAACGATTCTGTTTATTTTCTTAGTGTTTGATGCATTTAAAATTAAACATTGTTAATTAATCGTCTGCTCATGATGAATCTGAGAAAAGTTTGTTGACAAATTCTTGAGATATTACATAAATTAAGAAATATATTCTTTTGTGCCCATAAGGTTTAAATGTTCAGTGACTCTGTTTTCAGTAATCATATTATAAAAAAATGCTTTGTATCAGTAAAAAATATTATTACATTAATTGCAGATTAATCATTTCAACTATAATTTAAGTGTTCGCTTCAAATTTTATCAAATCGCGTGTTGATGTTCCCGGGCGAAATCGAAGTGTTGCAAGTGAACAAATTCGGTCTGATTTTGTGTCCAAATAAATATTCTATATACATAGATGTTAAGTCGTGTTAGTTAAAAATAATTTCTGCTTCATGGGGACTCACTTGAGATTAAGAGATTAAGATCATTTAAGATTAAACCTTAATAGATTTTCAGTATATATCTCGGTTTTTCACAATTATTTGCCACATTAGTGGAACTATCAACAGCGTTATTAATGATTTATCAAGAATAGAAAAAGTTGATATAATTCTGCCATCTCAAAGCAATAATAAGAAAAAGGAAGAATTGAAAAAAATAATACCTTTTTAAGATTCTTAACCCGTTAGCTATTATTTTGAAATCAGTTATGGTGTGATATTTCAGCATCAAACATTAAATCTTTCATTCGGAAATATATTGTAATAATTCTTTGTGCCTGTCACAGTTTTATCACATATAATTTTAATTATTATTCGTAAATCATTCATTTATGCTAGATGTTTTCTTTGCCTTACTTATTAACTGGAAGAGGAGTAATACAGTTTCGTGTCGTTTAATTCCATTAGCAATATCTTTTGTAAGAAAATGAATAGATTCTAGTCTTTTTTCATAAGGTTTTCTATTATTTTGCTAGTGGTCGGAAATAAAGGAGAAAATTTAAGATACGTTTTGAAATTTTTATTTAATAATTGAACAATTTAATTTATAACTTTCCTCGAAGTTAATATTAAAGATGTAAAAATATTAAAATTGCAACAACTTTGTACGAATTTTTTTTTAAATATTCATAGGAACTTAAAATGATTCATGTTTAATGATTCATGCTCATGATTCTTGTTTATGTTTTTTTAACACTACTTGCTTAATAACAAGCGCAAATGTCTAGAATTTTGGTACTGAATTCACATCTTAAACTGGTCATAATATGCAAAATCTTACGTTTCATATTATAAATTCAGCAAATATTTATTTTAAGGACTCAGATGACTCAAGAAAAAAGACATTTTTAGCGTTCCTATCTTTTTAGAAAAAGATGAAAAGAATTTAAATATCTCCGGATCCATCTATCTAATTAAAGAAAAATGTTCTGAATGTTAGAAATATCTTCTTTCTTTGCAACGAGTTATCTGTAATCTTTGGGTAAGATATCATATCATAGCCTAGATGAAATCAGAGTCACCTCTCAGAAAGGGAATTTTTTTCTGCTTCTGAAGAAGAATCGTAAGCATTTCTTCTACCTAGAATCAACCATTGAGTAGAATTTCGAACAATTACAGATGTGATTTGATGAAGAAAATTTTATCGTAGCTAATAACAATAGGAAAAATGTAACAAATTCACTTTACAATTGCTATGTTGTCCTAGAGCAACGTAAAATACTTATTTATTCCACGAAACTTCTCTAAAAAATTAAACGATGAATAATGAACTGTGTTATAGCGTTACCTTTTCTATATTTTTCTATTTATTATTGTTTAATTTTGTAATCCATCTCATAAAAAGGTAAATCGGCCTCTTTTTGTTAAAATATATACATACATGTAAGAAACATCTTGTCATAAACTGATTTTACGATGATTCTGTTTAGCGTTTAACTGAATGTTTTTATCGAGTTTATTAAATATATATGTGTACTAAGGTATGGCGAAAATCTCGCTTTTGCGCTAAAAACAGTTAATTAACAAAATGATCAATAGTAAATTTATGTTTGTACACTTTAATGGCGCAAAGTTCCACTTAAATAAGCTACACTGTTCTTAACACGGTTTATCCTTAGATTATAAATACTACAGCACTTCATCAAAGTATATATAAATATTAAACAGCAATAACAAAGTCAGTTGATTAGTTCACAATCATTAAACAAGCTTTCATTGGAAAAAGAAGGAATTCTCTAATAAGAAAATTCTTTGAAAGCAAGGTTCTCATATCTATTCATGATTCCATTCTTTTCGTTTCAATTAATTTCTGAAGGAAAAATTCTAAACATGCCATACAAGATGAAAATATCCCCTTTAAGTTGAATTTCTTGGAATAACCACCGTTGAATCTAAGGTATTTGCATCTTTTTATTGTTATTATTAAAGTAAGGTTTAAGTAAATCTTGTGAGGCGGAAAAATTCGTGTAAAAGATTTCATTTTGTCAAAATAAGAAAACAGAGAAAATAAAAATAAGCCAAGAATTCTCAACATTCCTCAATCAAAAATGCTACAAGAATTTTGCCAAAAAATGAACATTTCTTTTATCTTACAGAATTTTATTAATATTAAAGTTGAAAAGAAATAAGTTTACTTCGAAAACAAGAGTTATTTTTAAGATACACAAAGCATCATGAAAAAATAATTCCATGAATGCTTCGTTTAAGACAATTTAAAGGAAACAAATGCCGGAAAAATATTTAGTATTTGCACATGCACATGCGAACTTTGCACGCAAAAAAAATAAACTCGTCAACAATCCGTTTCCTAAAATTTAATCCTTTTACAATTCCAAGCCTCTCTTAGCTCACAAAATCAGTTTTAGGAATGTTTCTGAGTTCCTTTACGTATCAATGAGCTCAAAGCCTTAATGAGTTAGGGAAACGAATTTCGCAAAATTGAGACAAACTCCCTAAAATAAAAGAAGAATATATCTTGCGTTCCTATTTTGAACATGGTTATTAAAACTTTAAAAATGAGAAAGACAAATTTGGCACGATTCATTCAGACAAAAAAAAAGATATGTTTTACTGTTAATTTTTTGCTGTCTAATGCGTGAGCTAAAAGCATCAATCGATGGAAATGCAATGGAAGATTTTTCTGCAGAATAAAATAATGAAATAGTAATTAAAATCTCTACGTATTTTAGAAATACCTTTGAAATACTATTACTTAAAAATTTCGATACATTCTTGTTTGGGATGAAAAAATATACAAAAATGTAAAAATAGACTATTAAAAAGTTGAGAAATTTTACTATATATTTGGCAGAGTCCATATTTTAATTTAAAGTCCATATTTAAAATTCTTTAAATAAAAAAAAGAAAATTTGATGCATCATTCATTCTGATTATCTAAAATGATGCAATTACATTTTATATAAAAAAACCTATAAAAAAATGGAGCGTATAAAAGTGGACATTTTAATTTTTACCATTTCCAACATTTGTAACTTTGGTATTCTATAAAATATAGAAAATGTAAATAAAAAGAAATCCTTTTTTACAATCCTTCCATTTTATTTATTTAAAATTATCTATAACAAATACATAAAACTATGCTACTCAGATAATAAAATGTCTACCATGATAGAATGTAAGCTATACTCCAACCTAGCCAGAGCCCACTCGTGAAACTTGATGGAGCCGCCGAAGAGCAACCCTAACTAGCACGAAGGAACAAATGACACTTGAGATATTGGTACAGAAAAGCGCATATTGGTACAGAAAAAGAATAGAAAAAAAACATTACATTATATATTACATATTAAATTGTAAAACATTAAAAATGTATAAAATACATTAAATGTTCATTAACTTTTTACATTAGGAGAGAACTATGTCAAGAGCTTTGACAAAATGACCCTAATAGAAGATTTAATGACTGGAATTTTTATGCGCTCTTCGACTTCAAGAGACATCCAATTTCTTGGCCATCTGATTATGTGTTCTCGCCATAGTGTGTCTACAATTGCGAGGGTTTTGCTTATAACGGTAGACAAAACCTAAAGAGTTGCTGAACAAATTGCTCTGTTTCAGAGAATCGCAGGTACAGTTTCGTTTCAAATTTAGTAAACAGGTAGAAACGAAATGTTATCAAATAATAAAGGGCTTATGAGAAAAAAGTAGAAAAAGAAAGTATTGAAAGAGATCTCAGGAAAAGATTCATATTTATTTCAAATATCAAAAATACAAAGAATTTGGGCTTCTCGTGACATGTCTTTAGAAGAGATGTGTTAATAAAGAATATATAGTTGCAGCAATGAAATTTCCCAATTGTTTTGAAAACTGAGATCAATGAGATCTCGAGAAAACTAATTCAACTCTTCTTTCACAAAAAGGAGAAATGAGCGACTAGTTGGCAGGAGGATATGTGCAAGCATTAAGATGTGACTTCAAGATATCCCACATACTTCTTTCAGCTCATAATAATCTTGACCAATCTTATAACTATAATTCCAGTTATGACTATAAAATTGCTGCCGAGAACTTGTTCATCTCAGAAAGTCATTTCGCATATTTTGCAATGACATAAAAGCTCACTTACCATGGCTTCTAAAGTCATATGAATCTTTTGAAAGGCCTTATTACAGTTAGGATTTGGAAAGTTCAATTCAACTAGAAGGATTCAAAAGGGATTCATGTTTGTAGCGAAAAATTAGAGGCAATATTTTTGGTAAAAGAAATAAATAAAGGACATAAGAAAATAATATCAACTGCTAATGGAGCTAATATCAAATGCTTTAAATGGAGGTTTTGTTACAACCATTTGAAATCAAAAACACTTGCAAGATTATTTTTGACATAGGCTATAATAAGGTGTGTTTCAAATTTTTAGGGACACCATATAAAAACATAAAATCGGAATAATTTTTACCTAATATCTGTAAAAACTTCTTTGAAAAACATAAAAAATTAAATATAATAAAAAAAATCTAAAATAATTAAATAAATATCAATGCTAATAAAAGAAGAAAATAGGAAAAAATACCAAATTTGTGTTTCAAATTTTTAGGGACAGCTAGATGAGATGGTATATAAATTCAAGTTAAGTCTTTATTATTGCTCATTTTCATTTATTACCAGTGGTTTTAATAACTTAAAAAGCTTATATTGAAAACGTCCACGTTAGTACTTAATTTTTTGCCGAAGAAATATGGCTAAAGGTAAATGGTTATAAGATCTTGAAAAAGGCCAAATAAAAGCTTATTACAACGAAAAAAAAATCTTTGAGAATTATTGCAGCCCTCATAAAACGTTCAAAACATGCTGTGGAAAATTATGTGAAGCAGTTAAATGAGAAATCAACTGCCATTCAAAAGCGAGGACCTAAGCCAAAGCTCGATTCACGTACCCGCAGGAGAATTATTCAGAAATGTGTAAATGGAAAATCATCATTACGAAAAGTAACAAAAGAATTGAAACTGGGATGTTCTTACACTACTATTTGGAGGTCAATCAAGAGCAATAAAAACATGAAATATGCGAAAAAGGCTTGCAAACCACCACTTGCCAAACAACACAAATTACAACGTTTATCCTGGGCGACGAGAAGAAGTTTAATCTAGATGGGCCAGACGGTTGGAGATATTACTGGCGTGATCTAAGAAAAGAACCAGAGATTTTCTCCAAAAGGAAAAAGGGCGGTGAATCTGTTATGATTTGGGGAGCTTTTAGCTTCAATGGAACATGCGAACTGGCATTTGTGAATGAAAGAATGGATTCTGATCGATACCAAGAAATGTTACAAACACATTTACTTAATGCAGGACCTGAAATTTGTGGTCTAAATTGGACTTTTCAACAGAATAATGCATCTATCCACAGCTCAAAATCAACAAAAAAGTGGTTTAGAGATAACAATGTGAAAGTTATGGATTGACCAGCTAGAAGCCCCGATCTAAACCCCATTGAAAATCTATGGGGTCTTTTGGCCAGAACAGTTTATGAAGGAGGGTGCCAATTTCATTCGAAAATGCAACTTCAACAAGCAATAATGGATGCTTGGTATTCTCTGGATCCAACACTTCCTCAGAACCTAATATATTCCATGCCAAACAGAATATATGATGTCATCAGAAAAAATGGTGCTAATATTGAACGGTAAAAAAGTTTAATTTGAAGTTTTGAAGCTTTTAATTCCACTGTCCCTAAAAATTTGAAACACAAAATTTGTGCTACTCTTTTGTTTAGTTATTTCAAAGTTGAAATTTATTTGTTTAATCTAAATGATCTTACACTATTTATTTTTGTTATTTATCTAACTTGTTTCAGAAATAAATGTCAATTATTTATTATTTACGCTTTTATTTTCATTTTTACTGGTGTCCCTAAAAAATTGAAACACACTTTAGTGACATTAAAATTGTGTTAACATTATAATGTACGATTTTCTACAATGATTAAAATAAAACAATCGGAGAATTACTGATGTTAAACACTCAGTCTATGAGTTCTAATTCATATAGAGAGAATTTAGAAATTTTACACGTATAATTTAAAAACTTTTCTCCAATATTTTACTTATAATATCAAGGAAAATCCATCCAATGAGTGTACGGTGGGAAATCGAACAAGTTCGATTGCGGATAAATATTTTTTTCTCGACATGACACAGGAAACGTATTCGATTCGTACACAAAGAAAAAAAGAACTTGCAGAAATCGATAAGACACATGGAAGCAAAAAAATGCTAATTAAATAGTAGCACGACTCGGAGCGCTCAACGTTGAACAGCTGAAGAACTTTCTCTGCAATTAACACTCTAAAAAAGAAAATTCACTCGACTCATTCCACTCGCTTTCACCTATTGCTTTATATAAGTCCTGAGGCAAAGCAAAGAACAATTTCCCAATATCTTGACCTAATAGTCTTAATTCCTGTATTTTCGAGTACTGTAATTTCTGTTACTAAATTTATTGGCAAGACTAGAGCTCATCGATTTAGTATTCATTAATATATCGGTAAAACTCTTTTAATTACTTTGAGGATAACTGGCAAGGAAAGCAATATTACAGATACGTAACAATAAATAAATATGTACAGAATTTCGTTTCAAGCATTTCAGGAGAGAAATGGCCGGGATATTAAAACTGAGATTGAAAAGAAAAATCGAAAATAGTAAATTAAACAGTACTGAAAAAGTAATTAACAGTACTGACCAAGAAGTTAATATTTGAAATCTTATG
>JAPMOR010057885.1:0-16559 GCA_026543865.1 Argiope aurantia
TTTCATTGAAAACTCATTAATCAACTACAGTGAATATTCAGTATTAGAAATATTTTTAAAGCTTATTTCAATGTTGACATTTGTTTGGAATTTTAAATTACGAAATATAATTTCAACACATTAATATTTTACAAAATAGTTTAAAACTCGATTTTTTTTAAGCTCTTATAGAAAATGTAAAACATGGTATTTCTATCTAGAAATTTTATAACCTCTCACACGCACACTAGGTCCATATAGGCTACAGTTAGCTAAGGTCTGACTGTAAATGTAACTCCTGTTACTTTATAATTATTTCAGCTTATTTTTATTCATGTAAAATAAAATTGAAGATAAATAGATCAAATCAGAATTCACCCGCAAAGGTTTTGAATTTCATCCGGGTTGCATCAGCGTTGTATAAACAGGTCCTCGGCAAAGATTAGTATTGATGAAATGCTTCTCTTGTGTTTTTAGTTTCGCTTGTCCTTCAAATAAAGATAACAGACAGAGAAGAAACAGAAAAAAAGAAACCTGAATCGGAATCACTGTTATTTGAAACCTTTGTCCAACCCACCATCAAAAAAGTGAAGGATCTGATGTCTTATTTTCTTTGAAAACACTTCCACCTCGACTTTGAAAAATAAGAGGAAATCAAATCAGAATTGCCCGATCGCTGTGTTTATGTATTCAAGTGATAAAAATAAGTATAAAAAAATCAGGAAGAAAGAAGATATTATAAGGTCCTACACTTTTAGAACAAATACATCATTCTGACATCTTCATTCAAAGTAATGCTTATTTTCAGTAGATACCCAACTCCACCTCTTCATAAAGAATTCTTTTTTCATTCCCGATGTAATAACATTGCGATTTGCATCTTTGTCCTCGATTTTAAAAGAACTTTACTTGAATGCTGTATATTCCTCGAATCCATTTGGAAAATCTCTTATTTCTCAACAATCAGTACAAAGGCAATCCATCGACACACAAATATAATCTTTTAGAAATCCGATTTTTGTTTAATTTTCATTTCATTATCAGAAAGTCTTCCAGAATAAAAAAAAAAAGATAAATTCTGTTTGGAAAGGCAAGATCTTTCAGTTGTTATTTTCATTCGTCAGAATATTCTGCAATTTATATTTGATATTCTTCAGAACTTGGAATAAATTCGAATACGCTATCATTCATTTATTTGCAATATGCGGTTTAGTTTCTAAATTTATCTTTTTGGCATTTTTTAATGTATTTTGCCATTGGATAACTGTGTGACGATTTTAGGATGCGATATTTTCCTTTCTGAATTTGTGTTTTCAAACTTTTAAATATTATGTGAAACTTTTTCGATTTAAATAAAGATTATTTTTTATTAATCTTATAATCTGTCTGTTTGTTAGTACAACGAACAACGAAGCTTTTTTTTGTACGAAGCTCGTTAATACGTGCTTTTCATTAGTATTACAATCAGGTCAATTGACCCTGGTTGTAATTTATTTTATTTCATTTCTATATTAAAGATATATTTTTGATACCACACATATATTTAAAAAATATATCTCTTAAAAACATTAGCATCTTCTTATTTAAAAATATTAGCATTTGTCCTGAAAAAAAATTTAAAGCTGTAAATTCAGTTCATAAAACATTATAATACAAAATCAAACGTCATCTATATCTATACTTATCTATATCTATATCTATATCTATACTTATAATAAAGCTCAATGTGTATGTGTGTGTGTGTGAGTGTTGGCACTCTACAGGCCAGACAATTCAACCTACAGCTACCAAATTTGGCACGTGTATATCTTGGAGGCCGGGAATGTGCATCTGGGGGTTATATTTTCGAATCTTTAATTAGAATTTTATTTATTAAAAAATTAAGCGAAATTTTGGCGTGTTTCTGCTATAACTTCAGAAAATAATTACCGCACCAAAAACATTTTTACATGAAGTTAAAGATCAAAAATTTATCTTTTAAATGATACCAATGTTTTATTCTTAAAATTAAATTTCTATTTTTAATTAATTTTTAAATAAATATTTTAACTATATTTTTCAACAATTTTTTTCGAACCAAATAAAAATAAAATTTAAGCTGCACGAGCACGTTTCGCATTAATGGGAAAAAATTAACTTTTTTCAAAGTGTTGCCATCACATTGATTAAAGCTCCAATTAAAAATAAATTAAATATTTTTGGAAAAAAAATCTGCAAAAATATAATTTTCGGCACGTGTCTGTAGGAAAGGAAACATATATGAAATATTATTTTTTCTAAAAAATAAATTCAAGAAAAATTATTTTATGATCTTTTACACTCTCTATATTATTAATCCAATAAATCAGTTATATTTTAAAGAAAGTTTTGTTTAATATGAACAGGATATCCATTCAAATCAGGGTTACACAGCTGATTTGTAAACCTTTAGTAAGTCACAGATCTGCTAAAATGGTCTAAATGGAAAATCATTATATTTTATGTAACTTGATTTAATAAATGCTCTAATAAATAACGAATTTTTGATTTTACATTAAGCTTCTGCTGTGGAAATTACGAATAACAAAATGTGAAACTCTAATATTTTAAATAAAAAGAGTTAATTTCCAATCAACTATATCAATCACTTAAACTGACTGATTTATGAAAATTTGAATATCAATATTCAATAAAAAAAGGATAATTTTAGATTTTCCAAATATCGTTTCAAAGAAAATATGCCAATCAGCGCGCAGGTTTCTCAAGATTAATTGGACTAAGATTATGAAAATGTTGAGTTTTTCTAAATTTTTAACATTCAAAACTTCATAAATAAGTCTTAGTTGATCGTGGAAAATAGAAACATTTATTCATTTATTTAAAATTTTATGTGTCCAGAATATTTCTCAGAATATGATACCTTACTGCATTAAATTTAGACTTCATAATTTTTGAAATATATTTATAGGCAGGAACAAAATATTATTATTGATTTCATTTCAATCCTTTTGAAAGCAAAACTAAAAACTGAATTTTATGCTGAATCAGAGAAATTTTTGTTGAATTATTGTTTGAGATATTACATAAATTTTGAAAAATATTTTGTAGTTCACGTAAGACTTAAATACCGAGCGATTCTTTGCAATATTCCTCTATACTTATAATAAAGCTCAATGTGTGTGTGTGTGTGTGTGTGTGTGTGTGTGTGTGTGTGTGTGTGTGTGTGTGTGTGTTGGCGCTCTACAGGCCAGACCATTCAACCTACAGCTACCAAATTTGGCACGTGTATACCTTGGAGGCCGGGAATGTGCACCTGGGGGATATTTTTTCGAATTTTTCCTAGAATTTTATTTATTTAAAAATTAAGCGAAATTTTGTCGTTATTCTGTTATAACTGCCGAAAATATTACCGCACAAAAAAGATTTTTACATGACGTTAAAGATCAAAAATTACTGCATTAAAGTTAGACTTCATAATTTTTGAAATATATTTCTAGGCCGGAACAAAATATTATTATTGATTTCATTTCAATCCTTTTGAAAGCAAAACTAAAAACTGAATTTTATACTGAATCTCAGAAATTTTTGTTGAATTATTGTTTGAGATATTACATAAACTATGAAAAATATTTTGTAGTTAACATAAGACTTAAATACCGAGCGATTCTGTTTGCAATACTCATATTCAATAATAATAATAATTAATAAATAACAATAAAGATGATAAATAAAATAAAACGCTTGGTTTTATTAAAAAATATCTTAATATTAATTGCAATTTCATCATTTACATTTTAAATTAAAGTTGAAGTTTTGCCGGAAATGACAACAAATTAGCAAAATATATATAGTAAATTGAACGAAACGATCTAAACAATAGTATAAGTTTGGTTTGACTATCAAAATTGGAAGATTAAAAATGTTTTGTTTGAGAATGTATTAAGAGACCAGTTACTTAAAATATTTAATTGAAAATTGTAGCGAGCGGCAATACTGGCGAACTGGATGGTCGGCAAAGGCGGCTAGTTATAAATAAAGCTCAATGTGTGTGTGTGCGTGTGTGTGTGTGTTGGCGCTCTACAGGCCAGGTCATTTGACCTACAGCTACCAAATTTGGTACATGTATACCTTAGAGTTCGGGAATGTGCATCTGGGGTCCCTTTTTTTGAATTTTTAATTAGAATTTTCATTATTAATTAAAAACTAACTTTCCCGCCAGAAAAATCTTTTCATTTTCCCCACCACCAAATGAGTAAGACTTCAGTTTTTTTTCCCAACAGTAATGAGGCAAGGCTTAAGATTATTCGCCCGATTATTTCAAACGATTCTGTTTATTTTCTTAATGTTTGATGCATTTAAAATTAAAAATAAACATCTGATTATTGACATGACAACCATTATCAACAGATGATTTAAATTATTTTTAGGTTAGTTGCATGCTTTTGTAATTAAATTGTATTTATGTTAGTTATATATTTTTTGCATATGCTTATAGTTTTAAGTACATCGTTTTTTAAGTAGTTTTTTAAAACCTGTTTTCGACCGATAATTTTAAACGATTCATTTTATTTTCTTAGTGTTTGATGCATTTAAAATTAAACATTGTTAATTAATCGATCTGTTCATGATGAATCTGAGAAAATTTTGTTGACAAATTCTTGAGATATTACATAAATTAAGAAAGATATTCTTTAGTGCCCATGAAGTTTAAACGCTCTGTTATCAGTAATCATATCATAAAAAAATGCTTTGTTTCAGTAAAAAATATTATTATATTAATTGCAGATTAATCCTTTCCTCTTTAATTTAAAGTATAAATTCTGCGGGAGATAACAGAAAATTAGAGCGATACATATTACGTTATGACTGAAGGCCTTTATAATATTATGAGTAAATTATATGACTATCAAAATTTGAAGTTTTATAATATTTTGATGAAGAATATATTAAAGTTGGAATTGCGTAAAATATTTAATTATTAAAATTTAAACGAACATTAAGATTAGCGAACCGGCTGGTCGCCAGAGGCGGCTAGTAGAAAATAAAACTAACAGAAAAAGTAACAAATTAAATCTCTCTTGCAAACTTCCTTTTAAAAAAGCTTGACAGAATATTGCAAGACAAACGCTTGACAGAATATATAAGTCATTCTAATTTATAATTCTAATATTTTAATTCTAATTTATTCTGCTAAACGATCGCAGTATATCCTATTATTAGAGTGTGTTTTGTCATATATTCTCCGATAAAAATGCAAGAAAGAATACCGTGTATACGACTACAGAACATGGATTATTACAATAATGGCGCTATAACTATCATTGCATTTTGCTCAATTATTTAATTTAGAAATTTAAAGTACTTTTAATTTTATTAATATCGTCAAAAATTATAAATACAATAATATACTAAAATAATTATGAATTCTTATTAAAAAGTAATCTTGGAACATCATATTATATAGCTGAATAATTTAATTATTATAGTTTAAAACGAAATTCGATGGTTTGCCATTTCGGGCCGATTCCTTGAACAGTATGAGAAACTGTAATGAGTTTTGCTGTAATAATTTATTTTATGGGAAAATACGTTTACGAAACCTGAATTTACAGATGCATTTTTCTGAAAAAAAAAAAAAAAAACACATTGCCTAATGTGTTTGAGATTATATTTTAAGTCAACTCATATTTTCAGATATATTTAATATATTTTAGAACAAATTTCCGTCTGACAGCTCAGCATTTCAATCAATAAACAGCTGTAAACACTCAGGCATCACCTGTGTGGCATTCCAGATTTACCGGATTACCCCAAGTGCAAATATTACCTGTTCGGTGCCATGGACCCTCACCGGACGACCCTTTCATTCGCACTTTTTGTCGTCTGGTATTAGACGAAAAACGCAGTTGGCATCTGAGGGGAGGAGGGAGGGGTCCAGCTTTGTTAAAACGATCCCAGTTTCAATAAACACGGTCAGGAAGTGCGGGAGCGAACACCAAACGATCCCATTCTGAGGTATGATGCCTGATGAAAGAGGGTGGTAGTCTGAGCTTTGTCGCAAATCGTTCTAAACGTCAAAAGTGGATTCGCACGTGTTGCCCAGGTGAGTAAGCGGATCTTATTCCAAATATAGATAATTTGCTCTATATTTCTGTTATATTCTAAAATGCAATTGGGTTTGATTTCTAGATCAAATATATCGTCCCCCCCCCGTATACAAAGAGACGTCCAATTTTTAATAAATCTGCAAGATTAAAAAATAATTTTGGAGGTAAGAATGTATGTCTGTCACTCAATCCGTCATAATTCAAAAACGAATCTAGTTAGGAGAATAAAATTTTATATGCAGTCTTTGTATTGAAATTGTAGATTTTTAATAAATCTTATAAATATATCAATCATTAGAAGTATCCCTGTCTTCGTCATGCGAATGTAAGCTCGAAACCGCAATGAGGTAGATAAATGAAATTTGGCATATAATTTTGTCACTATAATTGTAGAAGTATTGTATCAAATTTGAAGAAAATTCGTTTTTGTTATTCAATTTATTCGCACATTTGAGAAGGCGATAATTCGAAAACGCAACAAGTTAGATAGTTGAACTTTGTTAAATGGTCATTAAACT
The DNA here is from genome assembly GCA_026543865.1 of Argiope aurantia. Taxonomy (NCBI): domain Eukaryota; kingdom Metazoa; phylum Arthropoda; class Arachnida; order Araneae; family Araneidae; genus Argiope; species Argiope aurantia. Next base: position 6,584 of record JAPMOR010057885.1, read on the forward strand.
TAAATTTTATAACTGTGCTTGATTTTGGACTGACTTTGTGAACGGCTACATCTTCTTTCTATATGAATGTAAACATTATAAATTAGAGGCAGAAATTAGATAAATGAAATTTGGCATGTTGGTCTTGACAGAAAAATTGTAATTCTATTCAAAATTTGGTCCCAATCAATCAATGTGAAGAAGTTCAGTGTGCGTTGAGTCCAAAGAAATGTGCGCTGCACCCCGTAACATGAAAGTATACATCAAATCGGAAAGATCAACTGTCCCATTGCTTAATTGATTTTAAAAAAGAACAATTCTGAAACAAAAAAAAAATTACATTGCTGAAGAAACATATAAAAGAACAATTCTTTTAATAAATAATTAAGAACACTAAAATTGCATTAATATAATCAAGTTTCATAATCAGAAACTAACTGAAATTTCTTTATGTGGATTTTCGATTCATGCAAATCTTATAATACCGCGGCAAATTAACTATGTTTACATTTTAGAAGATTAAATAAGAAAATAACGATAAAATTTTATATATTTTATAATGATTTCAATATGAACATAAAAATTATTTATTATTGCAAAAAAAAAAATATTCAAAAGACGAATCTTTAGATTAAAATTATTGAAAGAATTGGGGGGGGGGGGAAATTGTTGTCTTATAGATGAAAGAATAATGGTGTATCCATTCACATCTAAAAACTCTGTTATGCTCAGCCTATAAACTATTATAACTTAACATTATTTTGCATATAACTGCGTACGGTCGTATCATGTACATAATTGCATATGCATTATCTTGCATATAATTGCATATTGCCCATTATGTAGATAGCTGTGCATTACCTTGCATATAACTGCATGCTGTCGTATGATGTACATATCTATACATTATCATTGCTTATAATTGCGTTTTTCCCATTATGTACATCGTTGTGCATTATCTTGGATAAAACTGCATGCAAGATATATGTATATTATAGGATATAATGTACATAACTATGCATTATCTTGCATATTATCAATTATGAACATAACTCTACATTATCTCGTATGTAACTGCATATTATCGCTTCATGCATATAACTGGGCATTGTCTTGTATATAACTGCCTATTGTCATACCATGTACTGTTAGTAAGCCGTTACTCTTCTTGCAAAATGTATAATATATTTAGAATTCATCGATGTGATCACATGATCATGATTGAAATTCGAAGATGAGAAAATCTCAATAAAAATTCGATTTGAGAAGAATTAAATCTAAAAATGAGCACAACAAAATTATTTTAAATAAAGTACAAAAAAATTTAAATGAGGGTTTAATTTTAATTTTAAATAATTTTAATACATAATTCTCAATTAATAAACGTTTAATAGTAAGAATTTCACTAAAGAAAGTAGAAATAATTGCGATTAAAGATAATTCTGAAACAATAATTATAATAAAGGAGTTATTCTCATAAACAATCAATACAGATTAGATTAAATGCAACAACTTACAATAAAACTTCAACATAAACAATTTAAATCACATCTAATGTCCGCATACAACATAACATTCTCGCTCTCTCTTTTATTTCCTTTTAATGTTTTTTGTTGTTGTTGTTTTACTGAATACATAGAACATCAAGAAAGTCCCTGAATGAATTAAAAGTTTTAAAATCATTCACTTATGATACATAAGTAAGGACATAAGTTGCGAGGAGGGAAAAAAGTAAAACCCAAGAAGCCTCAATAAAAGGTAAATAGTGATTCATCGAGGAAGACACTGAACTTTTTATAATTTCGAAAATAGAAATACCCGAAATTTTGTATGTAATTTGATAGTTTGGATTTCCCTGACATTTGTATACGTTAATACTGAGATAATGAAGTCCATTGTGTTGTTTCATAACATTGCTGCTTCAACCAGTTTTACAACAACTTTTCAATGAACTTCACGTAATAGATTTCTATAATGATATAATGATTGTTCCTTTCATTTTTCCTCTCGTATGTTTATTATTATAATGTATTTATTTGTGCAAATTCACCTAATAATTCTTTTGCCCTGATTTAAAATTTTTTTTTAACTTTTTAATACTTTTTGAAAATTTTAAACCTTTGTGTAAATTTTCTGATAATTCTTTTTAAAAAACCTCATGGTTATAAAAGATATTTTGTTATAAAATTATAAAAATTTTGAATTGTTAGACAGCGTAAAAATTATTTTTTGAGTAATATTTTCTGGAGTTATAGCCGATTTGATTAACTATATAAAGTTTCACTTCAAATCCCAAAATCAAAATCAATAAAAACATCAATAAACAAACTCTAAATACAGTCTGTTAATTAAGAGATATAAATCACGATGTCGTCTCGTCACTTGTTTTACGAAACATCGCTCGCTAAGGGAGTCATTTTTTACTTTCTCGTATACGTTAGCATTGTGAAAGTATAGTAATCGTAAAAAAAAAATTCGAAATCGAATTTTTAACGAATTTTCGCGTTTTAGACCACCACAATGAGTTCGTAAAACACATTTTTGGAAAATAATCGTTTGTCTGTCTGTCTGTGCCAAAGATAACTCAAAAACGCTTTGAGCTAGACAAATGAAATTTATAATATAATCAATAAATACATAGCACGCTAAACAAGATTAAAACAAAAGTTGTAAATTTCTATCAAATTGTGAGCAAATCCGTTCAGCGAAATAGCTCCAAATTTGATAGACTATCTGTCCGGCTGCTCGAATATAAGTTAGCGCGATAACTACAAAATGAAGAGAGCTAGATAGATTAAATTTGGTAAAAAAATTTAATATTTTTAGAATAGAAGCCTAACAAATTTTGAGCGAAATCCGGCAAGGGACTAATTGTCTGTATTTCTGTGTTTTCGGAAACATGTAAATGCGATAACTCAAAAATGCAATGACAATTATATCCAATTTGGTACTTGATTTTTAAGGAATAATCGCCAAAATACTAGCCAAGGATCACATAACAGATTCAGAAAAAATTCACTCGAAAGATTAATATTGCTTAACTACTGTATGCCAATAGCATGCAAGGCGTTCACTGGGATAACATCTTTATTAGAGAGTATGCGAGAAAGTTTTAAGGAGACTACACCGGCTGGTTTTGCAAGAAGGTTATCTAAAACCATTTGCTTTTGCCTAAGTTCCAAAACTGTAGGAAAATGAAACCCAATATTATCGTTAAATAAATGTGTAATACGCCTAGCTAGTGATTTTTCACAATATACGATGCAATAGTTTCCCATGCTTTCTACATCTTTTTTATTTCATTGAAAGATAAATGCTATGTACTCTGACAGTTTTCTTTTTCTCTCATGGCGAAATCTCCTCCGTAACTTCTTACTATGACACAGAATGCAGCTCTTGGCAATGTATATTTGTATATTTGCACGCATTTTATTAAATACTTGCAACTCATATCGCAATATGAAACCATGACACTTACCAAAAATGACCAGTACTTTTTTTTCATATGATTTGATTAATTATAATTTTAAGTTTCAGTTCAAAAATGAAAATCAACATCAATAAAAATATCGATGAACAAGAGCTAAATACAGGCTGATAGTTAAGAGATATAAATCACGATGTCGTCTCATCACTTGTTTTGCGAAACATCGTCTGTTAAAGGAGTCATTTTTTGCTTTCTCGTATAAGTAGTATAGACAAAGTATAATAAATTTGAACTTGAGGTTTTCACGAATCTCCACGTTGTTCTTGGGTTCAAAAAACACATTTTTGGAAAATGTCCGTCACTCTATCTGTGACAAAAATTACTCAAAAACGCTTTGATCTAGATGGATGGAATTCAGTATACGGTCCTTGCAACAATTCCTATTAAATTATCAGTAAAATCAGCCCATAGGAAGTCTGTCTGTTCGATTATAATTTAACTCGATAACTGCAAAACGAAGACAACTAGGTAGAAAAAATGTGGTGTTCAGAATTAACATCTATATAATCTAGACATCAATCGAATTTTGAGTCAGATCCAAATACGGTTTGATTGTCTGTCGGTCTGCACTTTTAAAAACATGTAGACGCGGTAACTAAAAAACAGAATTATTTACATATATCAAATTTCATATATGATTTTGTGACTATGAGTATAGTTTTGTGTCAAATTTTTATTTGTATCGGTTGGAAAAAATGCGTCTAAAACACAAATTCGACTTTCGGGTACTATTAACCAAATAGCGAGGATTAATCGCCAAATATCTCGCCAAGGATGACATGATAATGCCAAATTCACGCCAAAGGTTAATATTTCGTAATCTTCTCTAGCATAACACCTTTATTTGAGTGCATGCGAGAAAGTTTTGGGGAGACCACTAACATTGATTTGCACTTTGTTTTGTAGTTATGCAAACCACTCATTAAAAGAAGTGTCTTGCAGCGAGGTTTGACTTTATTTGTCAAGTGGTATCCTTTTGTAAAATTAAATTTAAAAAATTGGGAGAGAACGTGAATTATTTTTAATGAAATTAAAGCGATGTATTATTGTGGCTTATTAATAACATTTTTTTCATGTGTTGATCGTAGTTGTATTCTTAAATTTAAAAAAAAGAGACTACAATCGAATTCTGTGAAACCGAAACTATCTAGCAATAAATTTGTCAATGTATTGCTCTATTCTAGTAGAACTTTAAAAGCAATTGGCATTTGTTTGGAGATTTTTTTTTATTTATTTCATTTTCCGATAACAAATAAAATCAATTCGTTTATCTCTTTAATATAATTTAACCAAATTATTATGTAGAAACATGGAGTTGTATTCAATTTGAAATAGAACAAAACGAAAACTGTGCATTGTTAGCAAAAATGCAATTTTTTTTTTCCTTCTAATGTTTAATTTTCTGTCAAAACATTTTTAAATATATGTCAAGTTTTTAAAAGCTATTTTAAAATTCTTTCATGTTTTTTTTTAAATTTTTAAGAAAAGGAACTGCTTCGTAGCTTTATCATAAGGAAGAATAATTTTCTTTTTTAACTATAAACAAGGCGGCAAAATTTTATCAATCACATTAATGTTGTAGTTGAAGGTGTATCATTCATAACTTATTTACTACTTACTTTTTTTTTTATGTTACAAGCAATTGTGAGGTTAACCACACATCCACCTAACGATGTAAAAGCAGGAAGAACAATAGAAAAAACATGCCCACCCAGTCTCTATCCCCACGTCGCAATCGCAGTTTCCAAACGACACGTTTAGAGAATGTTTACTTTTCAGCCTTGGCAACACTAGTTGAATGACATCAACTTGCGGGGGAGAAGACGTTTATAAAGGGTGGACGCCAGAATTTATCGTCCGTCGCACTGACATTTATGCATTTCCTTTTCTCGATTTTTCTTTTTTCTCCTAAACTATATTTCTTTCGTAGCACATTTTCGATGTGTAGCTATTGAAAGAGTCACTAAAATCGTCTGGTTTCACCACGCAGCTTGTTTATACGAAGCTTTGTAGGTCATTTGGTGCAGATAAGCTCAGACACTATATTTTGTTTTAAATTAGTTTACTCCTACTGGAGTTCATTTCCTGTAAATAACCTTTCGAAACTAAAATTACTTTTTTACTTTTTCGATGGAATCAATCTGTGTTCACATAATACAATTAAAGTGCCTCTAATCGGTTTAAATCTTAAATCTCAGGCTCATTTTGTAGTTGCTGATCGTAACATTATAAAAAATTATTATGTTGTTTAAAATGTTTTTCTGGTTCTTTCAGCAGAACATTAATTAAATTTTTGGGGTTTTTTTTCAATCGATTTTTAAGTTTTTTTCTAATTATCTATTTATTTCTATTGTATAAATTTTTTTAACGTAATTTGCTTATTTGCCTTGTGATTGGTTTATGTGATCGTTTTATTTGCTTTGTGATTGTTAGATAGCGAGTCACCTGACCCATGACATTTGAAGTTTGTTTTGTCAGTATTGTTTGAAATATTTAATGAAAATTATTATTACATCTTAGTATTTATATTGCACTTGACGGTGAAATGGTGACAAAAAAGGCAAATGAAAGTTGTGATTAACACCAAATTAGTAGCAAATGAGTTTAAAACTATATTAACTTATGGTTAATTCTACTTTTAGACATGCCATTTGTGGCAGCATAAATGAATAACTTTCTGGTTTGTTTAACTCTTTAGAGTAACTGGGATTTTTTCGTTACACGACTAGCTATCGTCTGAATACCTAAGTAACATATATTAATCCTGCGCCGTTTTTTAAAATAATAATAGAGCGTCAGCGATACCAGATGGGGGGGGGGGGGAATGCGAAGAAAGAACCGAGTGAGAAACTGCAAATTTAGAAGAACTGATCGTGAAGCTGCTAAGTTGGCGGCAAAACGTGAAAATTTGAATCAATAGATATTTCTCATTGTAGAGCTTTAAGTTTTAAACCGGAAGTAGACTGGGCGGCAAATGTACACTGGTGTGCAAAACTTAAGCAACAGATATGTTTTTTGCCATAACTTCACGAGAAATCATCTGAGAGACATGAAATTCAGAAATGAGATACAGCATTTTGTTCTGAAAGAATGACGAAAGCATAGTTGCGCAGAAATGAATACAATGCATACAGTATGGAATCAAACAAAAAAAAGGCTTTATTGAACTCATAGTATCGTTACACATGATTGTCTGTCCAAGAGGAAGAACAGCAAGCAGATGTTCCTTAGTATGGGATATGCCCTCCCCTTACTGCAATGGTTGCTTCGCACTGTCTCCCCATACTCAGCACCAGATTGTCCAACAGTTCTTGAGGTAAGAGTGCCCATTCCTCAATCAGCATCTGTTTAAGTTGTCGGGTGTTCCCAGGAGGATGTAATCGTGCCGCAAGGCGTCTCCCCAAAGCATAACACACATGTTCTATCGGATTTAAATTAGGGGAGCACGCCGTTCAATCCATTCGAGTGATATCTTCACTTCCCAGGAGCTCCTCAACAGCATGAGTCATGTGTGGCCGTGTATTGTCATCCACAAAAACGAAGTCTGATCCAATGGCACCTCGGAACAGACGCACATGGGGAAGGATTACCTCCTGACAATAGCGATCTCCAGTTACAGAACCTCTGTCGAAAACGTGGAGCTCAGTCCGTCCGTTCATCATAATGCCTCCCCAGACGACAATTCCAGGACCACCGAAACGGTCTCTTTCCGTGATGTTACTGGGATGAAACCGTGTCCCGACCTCTCTCCAAATCAACTGGCGTTGGGAATCGCTTGTGACACTAAAACGACTCTCATCTGTAAAGAGGACACGACTCCATTGATGAGATGTCCAGTTTTTGTGCTCCCTGCACCACTCTAAACGGTGTCGCCGATGGGAAACTGTCAAAGGGATGCAGCGTTCAGGACGGCGGGCGAATAGGCCACCTTTGTGAAGGCGTCTGGACACAGTAAAACGCGACACTTGTCGCCCCGTTGCTGCACACAGTTGCTGAGCAATGGCGCTTGCTGACTGGTTTCGGGTTCTTTTCGCCTGCAGGACGATATGTCGGTCATCCACTGCAGTTGTTTTCCTGGGGCGGCCACCACCAACCTTTTTCACAGCTGTACCTGTGGTTTGGAAGGCTTTCCAAGCGCGCGAAACGACACTTTTGTTGATTCCGAACTCTTCAGCTACACTGGTCATACTACGCCCCTTCCACGTGTGAAATCGACCAGATGATTTCTGCTAGCCATATTTCACGAATTAACTCATGTGCACTTGCAGCGAATGTCTTTAATTGCGTCTCCGTCCTTCCTTTTATTGTAGTGTTGAGCTGCTCGCGCCTTCCGCACGTGTTTTGCGTACGCTCACGTCGTCTGTGACGTTTCGTTCCTGATATTTGCATACGCATGACCTTTCTCTTGAATTACGTGTTCATTGTACTAATCGTAAGAACTCCTTTTCTGCAATTTCATGGCTATCTGCTTAAAATTTGCATTGTTGCTTAAGTTTTGCATACCAGTGTATATTCTCAGCATTTCGTTCAATTCCTTTTGACTTTCCAATTGCAGAGCTATGCTTGAAACTAGGTTGTAATATAATGTCTGCTAAGATGCTGGTTATCGGGGTAATGAAGAAGCTGATATTCTAGCAAAAGCAGCCATTATCGTAGGTGTTCCATTGGAAGCTCCAAACCCCGGTGTCATCTTAAACAGCGTCTTCAGAAAATAATTATAATAAAATGGCAAAATCTTTGGGATAATGGAAATACTGGTCGTTCTGTTTATAAAGTCAGCAAAACAGTAAAATTGCTACCACTCTCCTGGACTCGTGAAGAAATCCTGTTTGTAACAGGACATGGTCCATTCCCTTCTTTTCTTCGCCGTTTCCATTTATCAGAAGATGACTACTGCTCTTGTGGAGAAGTCGGCGATCACATCCACTTTGCGACATCTTCTCCATTTACTCTTTCATGGCAATTCTGAAAACCCTCATCCTCGCTAGAAAGTCTCTGGTACAAAAGAGTCCTTAATAATTCATCTTTTAAAAAAAGAATCATAAACATGATTAGATTCTTAATTGATCAAGGAGAACTGCTTCAATTAGATTAATCCTATTAATTTCTTAGAACACCATTTAATTCATAATTTATTCTTTAACTTCTCTCAAGTTACTAATATTTATAATTTATTTAGATTTTTACTCATACTGTACATTATAATGCTCATTCATCCAGTGTTTTGTACTCAAGATATTTCTCATTCAAGTTTTTATAATTTCTTGTTATGTTGCTTATTTATGTTTCTTATCATTTGTTTGTTTCTTTCCTTTTAATAAAGTTCACCTACATCTATACCAAACCGGAAAGGGGCCACATGAGCTCTAGAAATGGAGGTGTGGTGTGGTGTTAAGTGTTAATGTCTGCTAAAAAAATTGTGCATGAGTGATAGGTTTTGCAATGGTTCTCGGTTTGTGGTCAGAAAAAAGGGCGCTACATTTTGCATGTTGAGGTGTTAACGGGTCACAACAAAGGCACAATTGTTCATATACCATGTGTTACTACTGCTTCAAAAAATGGCGCAAATATACCATTTATATTGAAAAGGTTGCATTCGCCATAATCATCAATAAGTTACAAAGTCAGAGTTTTGACATAGTTGGTCTGATTACTAATGATCAAAGTGTAATATTTTCACATGGTCAATTGTCTGTAGCATTGTCCAGAGCGAAATCTAGAGTTGGAATTAGAATCTAAGCTAAAGTAGGCAGCGTTAAAAATATTGTTTTTAAAAATGCTCTTAGTTAGCAAAAATTAAGTAACATGAAATTTTAAATTAGTTAGTATCTATCAACATTTTTTTTATTTAATTTGTTTAAAGTATTCTAAATTCATGTTTTTATTCTTCATTACTGCTTAAAAAATTAAAATTATGATGAGATTTCTTCTGGATTTTAACTAATGACATTTTAAAAATGTCAAATAAACACACTTTTTAAATTTTTGTTGTCTGGAGGAGAGGACTCAATCCCTTAGGAAACTAACTCCACTAACCTGAGATCATTCACGATTCGATGACAACATGGGGGTTGGTGAGCGAAAGCGAATAGGGGTTTGGCTCCCTAATTATTTTAAAAAATAAATTTTGAGAAATATTAGGAATTTCTGTTTGTTAGAATCTTTAAAGTTATTCTAAATATAAATCTCTGTTCTTTTTTAATCTTCTAATTATATCTAATACACAGCAATTAGATCTTTTTCTAATTCTAATTACAGCTGTTCTATTCTGATATAATTTCACTTAAATCTGTTCTGTTCAATTTAACTTTTTATATCTATTCCAATCTAATCTGTTTTGAAACCTTTTTATTTGTAATTCACATTGCCTGATTTATTTACGTAAATTATCTGACTTATTCACACAGCCTGATTTATTTACGTAAATTCTCTGACTTATTCACACAGCCTGATTTATTTACGTAAATTATCTGACTTATTCACACAGCCTGATTTATTTACGTAAATTAT
>JAPMOR010057886.1:0-13483 GCA_026543865.1 Argiope aurantia
AAAGCAGGCTTTTATCAGAAACCATTTCCTCTCCACTGTGCTCCAAGCAATGCTATGGAAACTCGAGTGTTTATGTGGTTACCAGAAAAATGCATTGAGAATCTGAAGAGCAATTAAGCAGATTAATTTGTATTGTGATTATACATTTTGTAATGGTAACAATTGCATTTATATATTTGGGGTTTTCTTTATTGTAATTTTTGAATTATTCAAGTGCTAAGGGCAATTTGAAAATTAGAAAGTTATATTTCTCATGTAAATGTAATTGAACAATTTAGTAAGCAGCATAATTTATTTTATCAGCAAGCTATTGGTGTTTATTTTTTTGTATGTAATATGGGCTTTTATGAGATAAATAATTTAAATGACAGAATGAAATTACCCTTTAGATTTGAAATTGATAAACAGGATATGAAATTATTCTACATTTTTAAAAAACTTAGAATAAAAATACCTGAATTTGTGTGATATAATCAAATTAAAATATCAAGAATTATATCAAATCGAAATAAGTCAAGAAATATTAAGAACAACTTTTGTTGCAAAATATTTGCAGCTTTATTTATATATTTATTTATTATTTTTGATTGAAAATTTTTCACGGAATTATAAATTTTTTACAAAATTTAAAATAAGCAAAGAATGTTTAATGAGTTTTTACAACATATAGTATAATTTATGAAAGCAGAGGTATATCTCTATGATTAGGAAAAAGAATGATTATTGAATATAATTTAAAAAATGCTGAAAATTATGTCATATATTGAATTATTAAATTTGCTTTACTTCAAACATAAATTTTATGTGTAAACTAAAGATATCTATTTGGGGACATTACATATGAAGGACATTTTTTTATTTCAGGACTTTTATAATGGTAGAATTGCATTATAATGACTTTGATAAAACAGTTACAAAAATTGGTTTAGTTTAATTACTTCCTTTCTGCGACAAATGATAAAAAGGGGCGGGGGCATGATATGGGGCTAACACTGATAGGAACGGAAAAGAAAATCTAAATAAAGCCAATATGCAATAGATTCCCATTAACATAATATTGTGGAAAGTGTTTCATTTTCTTAATGTGTATGCTGTGAATTTTTAATAATTCTTTTGTAGAAAATGTTAGTAGATATATATGATATCTCAGTCTAATTGTCAGTGGAATTATGCATGCATTATGCCTAAAAATATTAAAATGTAATATTTAAGAAACATTATCATACACATAAAACAGAGCTATATCTCATTTGTGAAAACACAGCTTTGCTTTCAGATTTGCACTTTGTGTATGCATACAGATTATACCTATTCTTTACAATCAAGGATAATAGGACTTTGAAAGGAAAATATTTTTTCAAAACTTTGTACTTTTATAATTAAATAGTTATAAAAATTGAGAGACTTTATGAAGTTGGATAGCAAACTATGATAGTGTTCCTAGTATATAAGATAGTGATTACATATTTTATTACATATATTTGACAAAACATTTGTTACATTTATGTTTCACGAATGTAACTATGATATGTATTATTTTATGCTTTCTGAAATGTGAATTACTAGATTTATCTATTCTAGAACATGAACGAAAATAAATAATATTATATTTATAAAATGTTGCTGTAGATAGATTTTTTTTTTTTTGGATACAACTAAAAAATTGTTTTTAAATTTATGTGTGCAGAAATCATTAATTTTGAAATGTTTATCTTTTTAGTATTTTTGTTATTGCCACATATTATATAAAATATTAATTTATAAGCTGAAAAAATTATAAGAACTTTTCAGTGATTTTTCTTTTTATTACAGTTTAATTTGAATCAATATAAATTATTCTATTTGTGCATATTGAAGAATTTATAAAGTATGAACGAGAGTATTTAAATTAAATGGAAAAGTAAGGCATCCTGAGAAGAATCCTGTTTTTCATTCAGAATAATTTTATATAAACATAAATAAATGCAAATGCTATGCTCATTATTTATGTATTATATATTTAATATTTTATTCATTCCTGGAGTGGAAAAAGATGCATGAGTGATTTTTTTAAGTTTTGTAGTTTAATATTAGTTGATGTTTTATAACCTTTATTTTATTTTTGGAATTAGTATATATTTATATTCTGCTGTTTTATATACTCTAACATTTTACACAGTGCTTTTGATTTAAAAAAAAGCTACCTGTCTCAGAAGTAATGTTGAAACATTAAAAAAATTATTTTTAACTATCAGTCTAATATTCATTCTAATTATTCAGTTCTTTCACTTTCATCCTAATGTATGACTATCATTGAATCATTGCTATATAATCTCTTAATGCGTACTTTCTTAACTGATGTATCCTTTTGTATACTGTCTATGACCATCATTAAGTCATATCTTAATGTATGAGTTCTTAACTGAGTCATTGTTATATTTTATTTAATAGATAATATTATTTCCCCCAACTTTTGAATCACTGTGAATTAGATTTAAGATTAACTGCAATAAGAATGGTAACATTTTTTAAAAGAAAAATATTTTTCATTTTTTTTTCTTTTTTTCTTTTCCTTCAATAGTTATAAGAAACAGTTCATCAGACTTTTTTTTAAATTTTAACTCGCAAGTAATGAAAGTTAGTGAAATGAAAATATTTTTATGAACTCATATTTAAACTTTGCATATATGCATAATATATCATATTTACTAGAGTTCCTATCATATATATATTCACCATCATTCCTTAATTAAAATGAAAAACTTTTGGATTATGTTAAAAGAAGTATTTCAAATCTTTTACTGCATAATTTTTTCAACTTGACTATGCAGATATTAACTGGATTCCCGAATATTTTCTATATGCCTTTTATTATTATTATTATTTAAGCTACATAAATCAGTTAATGATGAATTTGATTTCATAAGATGAAATCAGTGTTGCAGAAATAAGGATTTATTAAGAACTTTTTATAAATTATTATTATTTTCTCAAGAAAGATTAAAGTTTTCCAAATCAAAATTTCAGTTTGTTTTTGTTTATTAAATGGATGTGTGTATATTTAACTTTTGAGCGATTGACATTTTTCATTTAATTTGTGCCAAAGTTAGACAATAAAATACAGGAAAATTTTATGAAATTCTTATACTAAAGCATTTTTCCTTCACTATCTATTATGTAAATATATTGTTTCAAAATTTATTGATAATTAATTACTTAAGGCACTAATATTCTTAGAAATTTTATATTGTTTTAAAAAAGTATGTTATGAAAAAAGAGCCACAATTTTTCATTCAATTTATTATTAGACTTGACAAAGTTTCTAACAAAAAAGTTAAATTTCATAAAATAATGAATTTGGTCAAATATAAATACCTAGAAGTAATATAAATATGATTAATTGAACAATAAACTAATTTATATAAAGAGTGCTTGTAGAATTATTATTTGAAAAAGTTAATCTCAAAAATGCTGAAATATGCATTTCCATGAAAATGTGTCCTGTCTGTTATTATTATTGTTTTACACCTCAAAATGCTAATATTATTGTATTCAAGTGATTGTAATTGCAGTAGAATGTTTATTTCTTCAGCAACCGAAATTCAGTGGCAAGAATTTTGCTTCTGAAAACCATTGAAATTTCAATATTTCAGAACATTACTCAAGAATTTTTTTAAAATGATAAATATTAATTGAGTCATATGAGGCAGTGCAGTTAAGTTCAGGAAACAAAAATTTCTGGAGAAAAAAAATAGTTTTTTTTTTTTTAATTTATAATAATTATTACTGTTACTAACTTAAAAAACAACAAAGCAACCATTAAATCACTAATCATTTGTACTTGAACGACTCATTATGACTTTTTATCAAATGAAAAAGACTTTAATATGAAAGAAGTAAAAAAAAAAAAAAAATCTTTTGAAATTTATATTATATATATACATGTAACTAATTTTTCTAACTCATTAATGCATTGAATAATCTTTTGTTTAAAGAAAGTTTCTGTTGTATGTGTTTTAAATTTTTATATGTTGCATTTTGTTTAAATTTTTTATGATCTGATCTTACTGTATTGGTAAAATGAGTTGTGATATTATATTTTTATTATTAAATATTTATGTTGGACATGATTCATTATGTATTCACACTTACGAACATTCATATGCTTTATTTTCTAAACTACACATAATCTCAATTCAAAATGAAATTGATTAAATTCCAACTTATTACTCTATGTAAAAATATTCACTTATTTGAAAGCTCAAAAACGTCATCTTTTGCTGATGAGTATTTTCTTCAAGTGAACCAAATGAAATGCAAGTTTGTAAAATACTCTGTGGCCAAGAGCATTTAATAAATGCAGAATTGATTATAAGGGAGAGTTTATCCTGAAAGGATCTTAATTTGTTCTTGTGCATTCACACACAGGCTCTGGTACTCATTTTATTTTAAAATCATATCACTCTGTCTCTGTAAAATGAGAAACAGAATTAGATTATAAATGACACAAAATAAGAATGAAATAAAAATTAGTGAAAAAAATTTAATACTGAAAATCATTGTTTAGTGCTAGGAGGTACATAGAAAATTTTATTTTTAAGCTTTTTCTATATGAGAATACAGATAAAATGTAGTGAATTTTGGTTATTTCAAATTTATCTGTATTATTTGTTTCAGAAAGCAATGCCTAACACTTTAAGACAGTTTTACTCTTGGGAAAGCATTTCTCTAATTCTAGAGTTCTTCCTTTGATTATTTTTATTTCTGAATTAATTTCATAATTTAAAGATGCCTGCACCTTGTTCTATTTGAATGCCTGATCTGTATATTAAATGAATATTTTAAAATCTTGAGTTAATTAAGGTTTTAATTGATGTGCAATGCATTCAAATAAAAGAATATTCATAATGGAAACTTTAAATTAGATGTAAAATGTATTATTTTATTAAGTAATTGTTGCATTCAATATGATGTTTATTGTTGTTTAAAATATTTATATTATAACTGTAAAAATATTTATTTTTTTAATTTTAAAATCTTAAAAAAAACCTTTTTATGATCCCACCACATTTTATTTTATATTTTAAATTTTAGAAATGTTTGCTGTCATTTTAAATTTAAAAATTGTTTTTATACTGCTTTACAAATTTATTTTATTTAGTTCCTTTTTAAATTTTTTAAAACATTTTTAAAATTTTTTATTGGAGCTTTTGAAATAATTAAATTTTTACTGGGACTCCTTTAGTTTTGAATTAACCCAGTTTCATAATCTTAACAAATACCCACCCCACTTCTGATTTTACTTCGAAAGTTGCTTTATCTGTGACTTATTTGTGTTTCCCTGCATTGAAAATTTAAACTATTGTATATTCTTAATTATTCTGAATACCATCTTACTTTCTTATTCTATTATATCACTGCAAATGTGATTGCCAGATTGAGTATAACAAGTAGATAATATACTGTTAAAATGTTAATAGGAATTATCTATATTCCAATCATTTTTCCAATATTCCAATTTTAAAATATTGCAACTTTCCACTTATAATTCACAGGGATTATTTATGGTTCTCATATTTATTTTTTGTTGTATCAGTTTGTCTTTAATTTTACATGGTCAATAATAAAAGGGGTAGATGAAAAACATTAACTTTACAAATTATGGTTCAAAATTGTGATGATGATCAATATGTTACTGTAATTCAATAATATTGCAACTAATCAGTTATTTTATTCATTACCATTATATGAACCCATTAATTCAAAATCGCAACAAGCTAAATTAATCAAATTTGATGTGAACTTTTGTATCAAAATTGTAAATCTTATCAAATTTCGGACTTTACCAGTCATCATGAAAAGATAGAAGGCGAGAGCTGATAAAACGTAATAGATTGGAAGAAGTTCAAGGGGAGAATACATTCACTGGCTTGGTTAATAAGACATAATTTAATAGATATATGAACTATTGCATTAATAAAGCACCAATATTGCACCAAAAATGGAATTCAAGAAATTTTTATCCTAAAATTTAATAAAAATTTCAAACACAATTACCTTATGATTAACAATCTGTAGAGGAAGTCGGTGGTTCAGTTAATAATGGAGTTTCCGCTGTTGGTTCTGTGCCTTTGGTGGTAACACTAATTCGGCCTTCTGGGGATGAATTGCTTCGCTGGTAACCTTCACGGATGCTGGAACTTGTTGTGCTGTTGTCTGGTGGATTCACAAAAGAAGGAGATTTCGTCGCTTCGCTCAAAATTCTCTGGTATTCATAAAAGTCTCTGGCACTACATAGAGGGGTCTGAACCTCATTCGTAGCATTGAATTTGCTGTAGTTCACTAGGTATTCTCCTGTTTCTTTACGGAAGCTGACAACCTGTTGAGGAGGGGAGAAATAAACAGATTAAGTTTCAAATTTTTTTAATAACATTTTGAAAGAAAATTTAAGATGCTTAGATCATTTGATTACTTGGTCAAAACGATGCCCCCATAGGATCTCTGTGCCTATATAGGAAGATCTTGCCTGTATGGATTGTCCGGTAGATTCTATGGTGCCTTCTAGGATGACAACTACCTCATACCTCTCTCTCAGCATATCCTCTGCAGATTTGTTATAGAAAGGACTGCTTTCATGTATTTCGTGTACTATTGTGGCTGGCCAAATTAGGAACACAGAATCTCCGCCATTGTCGAAGCGGACATCCAGGAGAGTATGGTAGTAAGGGATCACCTATAGAAAGAAAAGTATGATTAATTTTTTGTCCTTTTAAGCCGAACAGGAGTTAAGGTATTCAAAATTAAATTAACTAAAATTAGATTTCAAATGTAAGTATCCCAAACGCCATATCAGCCGAAAAAGAAGTGATAGGTTATTGATATATCATTCATGGAATCTCAGTGCAATACACCTTTCAAATATATGGATTTTTTTTTCTTAACCATATTTTGTTGATATAAGTGATGTTTATTACAATTATCTAACAATATCAATTTGAGAACGCCTAATTTTGTTTTTAAAATCTACCAAACTGTAAAACAGTTTCTTAATAGTCTGTCATTGCATCACAAAATATAGTTTTTGGAGATGTCGTACAGTATCTGATAGAGTGAAGGATCACTAGAAAGGGTCATTTCGAAATTGTAATTAAATTTTTAGTTAATATTTAACGAAAATGTAATACTTTTCATAAATATTTTCAGAGTATAATTTTGCAGAAAATCAATTTTTACACCATTATTTCAAAACTAAAAAAATATGCTTTTCAGTGACACCAGTTTTATTTTCTTACAAATTTTTTTCCGATTTCAATAGATTAAAAAATGGTTTTAAGTATATTTCAAAGATAGTTTCTTTACTTTAGTTATTGTGTTTATTTACATGCGCATTTCGATGATATTAAACAACATTTTCATGTGCACATTATCATTATTATAATTAAGAAAAATAAATAAAAGACGAATCAACCCCATACATTATCATTCTGGGCTAAAGATTCATTCAAACTGCCTATAATTATTATTATTATATATATATATAGAGAGAGAGAGAGAGAGCTAAACAAGTACATTTTGTAGACAAACTATTTTCAAACCTAAATATTTTTATGTTGGCATTATTCATTAATGTTAGCTAACCATTTATTTATACATATAAATTTGTTTGTAAATTACCTCTCCTTCTAATGTTGTCTTCCTTCTGATAACTTGTGCGCTGACAGTTGCTCCGATGATGTGCGACTTCCTCATGTCGCCTACCCTGAACATGAAGCACAACCTTCCGTCTCGTAGACAGACGCATGCGTACCTGCTGAACATGAGCGTCTGAGAGCGGTTCTTGGGCCTGGAGAGCTTGGCAAACACGATGCCAGCCATGAAGCACTGAATCATGACACCCGTGATAGATTGAACGCACATGATGAAAATGGCTTCAGGGCATTCTTCGCTGGTGCAGCGCGAACCGTAGCCTGCAGAAGGAGAAACATATAAGCACTAAGTCTTTGTCTAACCACTTAAGAGTGCTGCACAAAAAAAAAAAAAAAAAAAAAAAATAATGGATAGAGATTTATGTGCCGTAATGGAGTCCCCAATTACTACCCTAATTGTATAATGTAAAATCTGAAGGGGGGAAAAAAGTATTATATAATTCTTTTTGATAATATTGTAATAATATAAACACAAGACTTATTATATTGTTCAATATTGTGTTGTAATGTTATTCAATATTGTGTAATATAGATCGCAATTTAGTACAATGTAGTTTTTCCACTGCGAATTTTCCTATGTTCTATATATTGCTGCAATTAAATTTGATTAGAACATGGGAAAAGAAATTAAAAATTTTCATATTTGCACATCTATTGATAATGTTTGAATTTCACTTTCCGTTTATATTATTCACTTGCATTCACTATATGTTATATATATTGCACTATTTCACTTGCATTCATCTTGAGATTCAAACCCAGAACTTTTTAATTAGTTATTCGGAATCCCAACCACTGCATAAACTACTTTAGTAAATTACAATATCATCCCTTTTATTAGCTCTAAAAGACAAATAAAATTTTTACGATGCATCATACACTGTACAGTATTCAGAATATCGAATAATATACTGCAAACATCGTACAATACTTTGTGTTAAAAGGGTGTTTTATAGTCGGTAAATTAGTCCAGTCCGATTGTCACGAAAAACAGCTTAATGTGAAAATTAAGAATAGCTATAAAATACATACATCTATTTTACTGGATTAAGGTGGGTTATTTTCCCTAAACTGTCCTCTCCAAGTCTGCATCAGGACATACTACTTCGAGGCAGGTGTTCGACGGGCTTTCGAGTTTAAATAAAATAAAGAGCTATGAATTTTAAAGGAAAAGTGTAAATTAAATAGTTGTAGATATTGGAAAGACCCATAAAATAAATTATAAAACGTAATTATAAGTTAATTACAGCAGAAAAGTTAAAATTTGGAAAATATTTAATACTACTTTTTTGTTTGAGCAAAACATTTGAATTCTATTAAGTATATGTTATATGGAGGGGAATAATTGGTAAAAATATTCAAATTGATATCTGAATATTTTTTGAAAGTTTCGAACTTATCCAGAAAAACAGAAGCTTCGAGAAATGCATAGAATTTCCATTTTAATAGAAAGAAGGGTTCCATTCTTTCCAAAGAAAGGGAAAAGGTCCCATTCTGAAACAGCTGTTCTATAAAATGACAAATGTTCAATTTATCTAGGTACAATGTTCTATCATATTGACAAAAATTGAACACTGCTATTTTAAATGGACATTGCATGTTTACTTATTGTAATCGGAACAAAAATTTTGTGCGATCGAAGGTTGCAGAATAAAAGCCAATAACAAACTCTTTAATACAAAAACAATATTCCTTTTCCTACCCCACAAACGGGGGGACAGTGAGTTCTTTTCAATTAAATTTCACACAAAAAACACATAGGATTAAGATGCAAAGCAAAAGGAAAATAGAGCCATTTTTCTTTCAGCACAAGATATTGTACGATTTAGAAAATAGCACACCATAAGGATATATATCTTTCTGTTTTCTAAATACCGAACGGCATTATGAAAATATGTAAAGCATTTTATAATATTAGTGTTTGGAACTGATTCTCCACGATATTAAAAAAAAAATGTACGAGGAAAATGGAGATAACTTTGTGACTTTTGATTGATTTTTCTATCACGCTGATAACATTAAACTTAATCCAGGATACTGTTAGTATTTTTAAAAATTTATGAAAAGTCAAGATACAAATATTTC
This sequence comes from Argiope aurantia, assembly GCA_026543865.1. NCBI lineage: Eukaryota > Metazoa > Arthropoda > Arachnida > Araneae > Araneidae > Argiope > Argiope aurantia. The sequence continues at coordinate 9,771 of JAPMOR010057886.1, forward strand.
TGCTTTGTTATAACGAAACAGAAAAATCCTTTAATATTCATCTTGAAAAGATAAGTGAATTTCAGGCTGCTTACAGAGCCAAATAAGTCTCCCTACTTCGAGAAACAAACTTCAGCAGAAGAGAGAAATGGAAGACTATCTATTACAGCATTCCTTTGACACTTGCTATATCTCCAACATTTTAAAATGATCGTTTAACCAATTAAGTGCGTTCGGCATTTATACACGAACCAAATCTTCATTTTGAAGCTGTCGCTGTGTTATTTTGTATCTAATAAAAATGAAATTTTATTCATTTTATTATAATTTTTTACGAAATTTACTATGCAATCGTGCGTTGCGTTTGACGTGTATATGCGTCATCGCCTCATTTAAAAAAGGGGGATTTGAGGGCCTTTAAAAAACACATTCCTCAGTTAATTGATTAAATCATTAGCATATACCTTTAAGACTAAATTTCTTTCTGTGCGTGCCTATAATTTTTATTAAGAATTAATAAATTCTGACAACTGCTTTCAAAATTCCATTGCCATAAATAAAATATTCCCTGGAAAAGACCCGTCTTCCAATTCTTGGAAATGAGCCTTAAATGATCAATTCAGACATGTCTGGAGATACCTGGGGAATCTAAGATGTTCTGTGTTCATTTAGTTCGCTTATAATTCAGCAGACAAGCTATCAAAACATTTGATAATCAGTTTTCTAAAGATCGTTAACGGTTTCGTGAAGTTTTATAACCCATTGTCATATCTTTCTTTGCATGTCTGTCCTCTATTTTCAGCAATACCACACTCCGTATGCTCGTATTTATTTCGTGTTTCCGATAAATTTCAGCAAGGACAACGGCTAATTTATCTGCTTTGTTTTTTTTACTTTCCATTATACAAAGAGAAAGTATTGTTATCGTAAAAAAAATCGAACTCGAGATTTCGACGAATTTTTATATTTTCAAGCTCTCGAGTTCAAAAATCACATTTTTGGAATTATATCTGTTCATTTGTGAACACGATAACTCAAAAATATTTTAAGTAAAATGGACAATATTTGATTTATGGACTGTTCCTTAAAATTTTAGATTTCTATCAAATTTTCAACTAAATCCAATCAGAAGAAGTCTATCTATTCGATTATCCGAATAAAAATTAATTTGAGGACTACACAATTTAAGAAAGCAAAATGGATACAAATTTAACACAGGAATATGGTTATAACATCTAAAATGTTGATATGTATCGAATTTTTAAACAAATTTGCAGTTGATCGTCTATTGGTATACATTTTCCCCAAACATACAAAAGTGATAGTTCAAAAATACAATGATTTAAATGTATGCAATTGATATGTGATGTTGTGATTGCAATTTTAATTCTGTGTCAAATTTTGGTTTCAATCAGAAAAAAAAATGTCCAAAATACATATTTTATTTTCAAGAACTTAAACATATGTTATGTTTTAATTGTCAAAGATCGTATGTTAGATTCAGTATCAATGCTAGATTCACACTAATGTTTTTTAATACTTTAAGCAAAACTGAAGGCACCTTGAGTTACTTAATATCTTTAAAAAAATAGACTAGCTCTATTTTTTAGAAAAAGCTTTTCCTTTTGAGTTCATATAAGATCTCTTATTTGAGCTAAAAAAGACTTATTGAGTTGAGTTGAATTTATTTGCGTTTTATGGCACAAAAGCTATATTTGGCCAAGCTGCGCAACATTCATGAAACTAAAATATTTGTATCAATTTATAATAAAATTGAAACATGGAATGTTTATGAAATCCAAATGTCTGAAAGTGTAAAAATGAGAATCATGAAAACGCTCAACAATAATATAAGGTATGGAACAGTATTAAAAAGCGTGGCAAATGTTTATATAAATCTATAAAAACCAATATTATATATTAATTTAAAAGGTTAACATAAGAAGTTTTGTAAAGCAACTCGCTCACATCAGGTTGAGATTTCTGACAAAAAGTAAGTGGCTATGAAGAAAATCGTGGACATTCTACAAGAATGAGTAAAACAGACACAGGACTGTACAAATTGAGTAAAAGACTTATTGAAGTTCAGGCTAAATGACGCAATACCAATTACATGTTACGCTAAAAAGGCAGATTGTTAGAAGAATAGGAATAAACTGAATCAGTGAGGAACGACGTTTTCACTGATGACATATTAAAGATATTTCACTATATTTTAATGTAATATGCGTATTAAGGAATGATCTATTAAGATGATTCATTGCATATAAACACAACATATGCACGCACAAAATATAAAAGAAGTGCCAATGTATTTTAATATAACGTTATAATGAATGCCGTATTAAAGAGGTTTCCATGAATATTTATAAAACATGTGGTTATAACTTTCTAATAAATAATATTTTATGCACCATAATTGTATAAAGATCAAGATTATTCATTTTATTTCTAGTTCGACTTCATATTAAAAAATTATTTTGAGACATAATGAACAGTCGATGAAACCAAAAGTAGCTATATAAAGATCGAATAAATATCTGAATAGAAGTGAAGCATCAATTCAGCTTTGTGTGCACAGAAAAGGAACAAACGATCTCCCCAGAAAGTCGAATGGGAAGAATTTCATTTCCCGGAATTAAGAAGCCCTTCTTGCAGTATGTCATTCATCTTCTTTTGAAGTCTATAAAAGGAGAAAGTTAAGGAATCGCTTTGAAGAATGAGAGTTTTAACTTTTTGTCAAAGTGACAGCAATAAAAAGGTCATCAGTGATATCAATGGAGTATAGAGTTTAATGACATCGAAGCGGATTTCAACAATTTTCAAGACGTCATCTGAGAATAAAAAACGAAGTAATGGGAAGGGTAGGTGCATGAATGTAGCATGAGTTTGTACAATTCCCACAAAAATAAAAAGGCAAAAGCTATTATATATAATAAAGAATCCTGGTAAGAAATCTACTGCATTGTACAATCGCAAAGCAATCCTTATTACTAAAATAAATGTGTGTGCGGGTGTATTGACTGCTTGCAGGCTAGACCATTTGACCTACTGATTCTAAATTTGACGTTATTATATATACACCTTTCCACGTGGAAATGTACAAACCGGAGGAATTTAATTTTTTTTTTGAAATTTTAATTTCAGTTAATTAAAAATTAAGCTGATTTTTGAGTTATTCCTTGACAACTTCTTTACATATTATTGCACTAAAATGAATATTACACTACAATTTTAAAATTAAAAAAATACGGTTTCAATGATGCTAATTTAATAGTTGTGAAAATAGTTTTTCTGATACAATTCTACCAAGTTCTCAAAAAAACATTATTTTCAATGTATTTTTGAGTAAAATAAGTTTAGAAATAATGTCCTCCATCCTTTAACTTTTAGGTTCACTTATTTTCCTTTTCTTGGATTTAGAATAATTAGAATAATTTTTAGGTAATTAGAATAAGAAAAATTGAAAGAGAAAAGGAAAAAAAAAATGTTTTTAAAGTTTTAAATTGTCAACATTCTTCATTTACTTTGAAACTATAAGCAAGCAGTTTAAAATACTTACCAATAGTATGCTGCGTTTCCACTGAGAAGAGAAAAGCTGTCGCGAAGTTGTGAACATCTGCAACACACGGTTTCCAATTTTCGTCGCCAACATGATCAAAGTCTCCGTGTGCCATGCAAATAAGCCACCAGATGAGAGCGAAGCCGAGCCAACTAAGAAGAAAACCCATGGC
>JAPMOR010057894.1:10725-27449 GCA_026543865.1 Argiope aurantia
AAAATTATAACAAGAAATAATAATTTAAATTTAGAAATAGTAACAAGAAGTAATAATTTGAATTTAGAAAATTATAACAAGAAATAACAATTTGAATTTAGAAAATTATAACAAGAAGTAATAATTTAAATTTAGAAAATTATAACAAGCAATAGTTTTTGAGATTTAGGAGATTATAACAAGAAATAGTTTTTGAGATATGGGAGATTATAAAAAGAAGTAATACTTAAGATTTAGAGGATTGTAACAAGAAGTAGTATTTGAGATTTAGAGGATTATAACAAGAAGTAGTATTTGAGATTTAGAGGATTATAACAAAAAGTAGCATTTGAGATTTAAGAGATTATAATAAGAAGTAGTATTTGAAATTTACAATATCAGATTATAACAAGAAATAGTTTTTGAGATATGGAAGATTATAAAAAGAAGTAATACTTAAGATTTAGAGGATTATAACAAGAAGTAGTATTTGAGATTTAGAGGATTATAACAAGAAGTGGTATTTGAGATTTAAGAGATTATAATAAGAAGTAGTATTTGAGATTTACAATATCAGATTATAACAAGAAGTAATATTTCAGATTTATAAGATTATAACGAAAAGTAATGATTTAGAAGAATTAATTTAGAAGATTAAAGGAATTTCATTACTATATTTATTTTTTCAATCTTAGAGAGTAAAACAGTAATAGTATTTATTGCCATTAATTTTGCAAATCCTGAAACCTAATAATCACACCTATATGAAAACCAATTTGGTGAATAATCTAGCTAGATTAGATGCTTTCGTGTATCAACAAAAATGGAATTCAGACAAACTTTCTATTAAACGAAATCATACTATCCAATTGCTATAAAAAGCTTTTGATACTGTTTCTGCAGATATGTTTTCCAGCAGAGTAGCTTCCATCCAATTCGTTTATCTATGTTAACATGCTAAACAGTAGGTGTTACCATTTTTTAGTGATAATGGATCTACAATATCAATATGCATTTCCTGAAATCTTCCCGATTGTTTTTGAAATTCTCCGAATACTGTTTTTGTATGGCTGGCTATTTTACGACTTTTAGTATGAAATACACGACTTCGCCCACTAATGGATATCTTTCTTAATATTTGATTATATAAATTTTGATGAAATTAATTTCGCCATTGATTTAATTCCCGGAAGGGGTAATCCTGGAAACGGATGAAATATCTTCATGCGAAAAATTTTCTGTATATAAGGTCTAATATGCTATTTTGCAGTATCACACCGTAAATATTTTCCAAATAGAAGGGGATGCGTTTTAAATGACAAACTTGTAAATTTTTGACATGTTCGAAATTCATCATCTTGTTCTTGTTCTTCGACAATTAGTTATAATCCATTAAGGCAATTTCCTCAATTTTTGATAAAGTATCCGCTCCCATAATTATTATTTAATTATCCATTATTATTTTTTACTGATTTTTCTTGATACCAATAAACACAAACTTTATATACATATGGTGCTCGAGAGAATAATGAATCATCAGGCTCACTGTTTAAATATTTGCGGTTGTTCGCCTTGAGCATGCGCAGATTGATAAAACCACCAATTGGCTGAAGTAAAAAGTAAATAATAATAATTATTATTATTGAACTTGAGCTGAAAAGATGCTGCCAGATACACAGCAACTAATATTTTCAGTTTAAATACAGTTTTCTGTTTCAGCAAGATGACTCAGCTGAGAAATGTATCCAATTATATTGATTCTGTTTATTATGTTGCTTGTTGATGAGGAGCTTTATATTAGAATATATGCAACTGGAAGATGCTTTGGGGGCTTTATTTTAAATTGATTCGGATATCAAATGCTTTGAAGTATGAATCAATATAAAATAAAGCACAGGTATTTTTTGCAGTAGCTGTAATAATAAAAATAATGTGAAGGATGATGTAATGAAGAAATTAATTCACGATGTGCGTCCATGCGCAGAAAAATATATATTTAAAAAAAATGGAATGAAAATTAAGTAATTTAAAAAATACAAACTCAATAGCTTTGCCTAGCGGTTATGATACAAATTAAAGCACTGCGGACAAACCAAAAGCTACAAAAAATAATGTATTAATTTTAAAGTAGAATACATTAAAACAATATAAATAATCATAAATTATGGTAAATAAAACTAATAGTACAGTGATTTCAATTATATTATGCTTTATAATTAATATAATTAATTATGAATAATTATACTTTATAATTATCATTTATTTAATAGAAAGGAACCAAGAAATAATATTAGAAACGATTCCTGAACATTCAGGACAGAATATTTTTTTAATGAGAAAATATTAATTACATTTCCCTTTAACAAAATTTAAATTATCTCGATTTCCAGAAAGGTCATTTCGCAGAGATTTTTACATAATCAATATAAGAATATCAAAGTTTTAATCATTTCAATTAAAATTGCTATATAGAGTATCAAAATATTGCGAATCATTTTAATTCTAGTAGCAACGAAATAATTTATTCCCTGTCCTTTCATCGCGATAATTATGCACCGAATCACTTTGTTTAATGATTTTAAGATATTGTACCCATTAAGCGGTTTACTAAGAAAATGTCCTTAAATTACTCAAAATACTTTTTTTTTCTTTCGAAAACTGCATCCTTAATCAAAACCCTTAAGCTATAAATTTTTTTCTGAAATTCAGGTTTGTTGCGTGTTTAAGGTACATCATCTAAATTTCAAGGCTGGGCTAAGACGGAGTACGAAACAATTAAAATTTACGACGGCCGAGACAGGTGAAATACCCTCCAGCGTCGTAACAACCTAAATCCTTAGCAACGGCCGAGAACACAAAAGCGACAGTGATTAAATGCGCTATTGTCAACACACCAGTTCTTTTCATAATTTCCGTTCACGTTATACTTCCACCACAATTTAACATGCGAGGGAAAATGTCAAGTCATTTTTCAATCGTACATTTCCACACCTCGAGTTTCTGCGGCGTAAGTCCTTCTGGAGTTGGAAATTCTTAAAATATGACGTGCCACCTCATTTACAGCAAGAAATGCAGAACTTTAATAAATGGTGTTTGATTAACAAAGCAAATGCAAGTTCGATAGCTGTTTTATACTTATGCAATAAAATGATTTTTTTACTATATTTAGAAATAAATAGGAGTTAAGGTAAAATACACGTTATCTATAGATAATAGATGTTTCTTGGGCAATAGAAACTATCTCATTCTTAGACAACATATTCAAAAACCCTTCGTGCTTTTGAGCATGCGTTAGGATGGGTTTAATTCGTCAAAATAGGGATGTGAGAAATGATGAAAGGAGGGGATGTTTAAATTTAATAATAAAATAAACTCGACAGACTCAGAAACGACACGATATTCAATAGGGCGAAAATCAAGGTCAAAGAATGTCGAAGAATTCCGGAAATGCGCTCATCCTTCCTCGTCACTCCCCTTAAAAAGATAGAATCATCGAAAAGTGATCGTCTCGGAATACTTAAACGAACAGTAACATAATGGCTGCCGCGTGACTCGTCTGTGATTCACGCTTGCTATCTAATTTGTACGCATTTACTGCCCAATTAGATGGTTCTATTCTCTAATACAGTTAATCACGTGTACTGGCAAAATGTTCGCAGAATTGCTTGCCAAAATAGACCACTGTAACCTGCAACGAGGCCACACAAAGTGCCCGATACCTTATAGAAACCGGGAGAAAAATCATATTTAAATTTATGCATTTAGAATCATTTTTCGACTTATGACTGCACTCCTCCAATCTTAATGGACGAGAAAAGAATACAATTTTTACTTCTGTAATAGTTGCCTGCCCATATGTGTTACTTCTGTGATAGTTGCCTGCCCATATGTGTAACTTCAATGATATGTTGGCTGCCGATAGTTGCATACGACAAATATTTTCAAACACTTGATTCTTGTAGAAGTTATTTGTAAAGAGACTGAAAACATAGAAGTGGTATCCAGACAACATAAAAAAAAAAACACTCAAAAAGAGCACATTGAAGAAAAAAAAAATGTAATCGTTAAATATAAAAATACAAAAAACAGAAAAATTTGAAAATGTATGTAATAAAGGAATATTCTTCAATTCAAAATTAATTCTTTTACACTGATATCTGGTGCTTGGAATATTTTTTGTTTAGCAATTGAAGCGATGTATAATGTCATAAAGATTTATATTTTCACACATTACCAAATATTATTAATTCATTTTTAATGCTTATCCATCTTTGACTCTTCCCGCACTAAATAAGTAACATTGGACTTATTTTGATATAAAATCACATTTCTAAAATTCATTTTAATGGCAGGAGAATTAAAAAAAGAAACTAATATTCAATTAAAATAATTTTTAAGAGTACATTAAACGGCAACATTTTTTAGTTTAATTATTTACGTTCTTTTAAAGTTGAAACATATTTTCCAATCTTATTCCTAGGTGGCGTTACTAATACAAAATCAAAATTTAATTTAATTCTTTAATTGATAATTAAGTTCTGAAATTATTAATATGATCTAGTGTTATTGAAAATGTACATTAGTAATAAATGTAAATCCTCTACTGCATTCGACAGTGAATTAAAAATCATTTTACAATATTCAATTTATATAAACATAAAATTGGTCAAATTGCGTAACGATATAGAACAAATGGAAGAAAGACAAGGAAGGATTTAAAAATATGTATAAATTTAGGAGGCGATGAGAATCTTTCGTTTACATTAAAAAATCAATGTTCAAAACAAATGGCGTACCTAAATTATGTTTTATACATGAAAGCTTTATTTCAATTGCCATTCTTAATGACACATCATTTTGATATTAATGCTTTGAAGTACTTTTTGATGGTTGTTAACATTTTAAATTTCCGAAAAGCTACCAATTAATTTTTACTCTCTTATAAAGACTTACAAAAAGAGTAAACATTGAAATCATTAAAAAATTCGAATTCGAGATTTTGACGAATCTCTATATTTCAAATCCCAGGCAGATCTGAAAGTATTTTTGGAATTATCGTGTTCAGACAGACAGACAGAACTTAAAAAGGGGTCTGAACTAAAAAGTTAAAATTTAGTTAAGCTTACACGAAATTTGGAGATTTTCCATAAAATTTCAAATTAAATCCATTCAGAGAATATTTATCTTTTCAGCTGCTTCGTACAAGTGACCTAGTAAGCAACTAGAAATTGTACAAAACAAGAAAGATAAAATTTGATACATAGATTAGGCTGCTATAATATAAATATGTAACAAATTTGGAATCAAATCGTCAATGAGTTGACTGTCTATCCAATTGTAGTTTTGCATGCATGTAACTCGATATCTCAAAAATAGAATGACTTAAATAAATGAAAATTTATTATGCGATCTAATGGCAATAATTGTAATTTCATGACAACTTTCGATATCGGAAAAAATTCCCGTTTAAAATACAAGTTCGATTTTCTGATGCTTGAATATTAACTTGGTGCCATCGATTCCCCATCAAGATCGCTTACTAGATTCAAACAAACTGCTAGGTTCATGTGAAATATCTATATTCGTACTTTTTGTTCGCCAATGCCATGCAATTAATATTGAACAATCTTACCAATTATCGTACAATTAATATCGTGCAATACGTTATTACCGATTTGTTTACTATGCTCCAAAGTATGTAACTTTAATGTAAGAAACTCTGATAAAATTTCGAACACTCATGGCATTCACGAATATTCAGTTCCTTTTGGAATTTTATGCCGGGGGGGGGGAGAGAATAAAAATAAAATATTAGATAGACATTATGCGAAGACAGCCCGGGTCACCACTTCCACTGTTAAGGAATCAAGTAAACTTATAAATATACTTTTAAAATTTCTTGAAGTTTCTAACTGAACCATTTACATCGAACAAGAATAAATAATTGTAGAAATCTTTTTTTTCAAGAACAAGTGGACTAAATTTGCAAAGAACATGAATATTGGCATGATTCCAAATACAATAATTTCTATTGAATTCAACGCAAAGGAATGCATACAAAATAAAAATGGTAAGATTTTAGTAAACATTTCATTATTCTAAAACTTTATTTTAATATAGCATAATAAATTTTCAAAATTTTACTCATAAATTCTCTTGATGGAATATTTAAACAAAAACCATTCCGATTCAAAACTAACCATACCTAAGTGCGTGTATAGAATTTAGCTTTATTAAAAATCCTCCTGGTGCAGATACATAACCCAAAATAGAATGGAGAAAAACCATTCGAATTCAGTTCATCGGATCTTTAATTTTATTTTCAGCGGTACTTTTAGAAAGGAAACGTTTAAAATATGGAAACAAATATTCGAAAACCTGAATAGTACAACAAATTTATTTCTAGCCATCTTGCTACAATTCGAAACGATCGAACCAGCTGCGCTCTAGAAAAAAAAGGGAAATAGAAGGCTATGTGTAGTCAAACAATAGAACTCGGGGCTACGGAGTATAGTATATACAAGAACAAACCATTTAAGCCGAAATGTTGAAGATATCTCCAAGTATGGGCGTGGGTAGGCTTCCTTTTTCTTGCTTTTATTTTTGGGGCAAAATACATTACTTTCACAGCACTAAAACTTGCAGAAAAGATTCTAAGAAGCAGCCGCTGAGACAACAGAATTTATTGTCACAGAGGAATAGTCTGTTCCGTGAAATAAAACGTTCTGGAAACGGATGGGGACTGAGCAGGGCCCGCTTTTAAGTTTCGGAGAAAGAGAACTGCAAATTTGGGTTTCTTTTTTCCTTCTAGAAAAGCTTACATGGTTCGTGCTTGAATATGTATGTTCGTTCAAAGTGGACTACTAATCTCTCGAGATTCATGGGAGACGAAGCGTATTTTTAGCCTGTATTTAAATTTGTTGGAGGCACAGGATACTTGAGGATAAGGCATATTCTAGTATTGAATTAGCCAGGATATTTCCGGATAATGCGTATTCTAGTACTAAATTAGCCAGGATATTTCCGGATAATGCATATTCTAGTACTGAATTAGCCAGGATATTTCCGGAGAATGCATATTCTTGTACTGAATTAGCCAGGATATTTCCGGATAATGCATATTCTAGTACTGAATTAGACAGGATATTTCCGGATAATGCATATTCTAGTACTGAATTAGCCAGGATATTTCCGGATAATGCATATTCTAGTACTGAATTAGCCAGGATATTTCCGGATAATCCATATTCTAGTACTGAATTAGGTAGTACTGAAAGTTGGTAAGCGAGTATAAATTGGATATGCATGATAATTTATGATATAATCAGACTATCATACTTATTGTTGTGGAAATAATCGGTTGTAGTAAAGTTAAGGAAATAATTGGATAATGGAAAAGTAATTTTTATTCGACGAAAAATAAGAAGCATAGGAAATCAATTCACTGGAGAATTCTTCATTCAGAACAATAGTAGCAAAAATTAACAACGTGTAGCAAATTGCTACAGATTAATGGCAACTACACGATAGCTCTCATCGTACCAGTATAAAATTGGGTAGTATTCCAAAGTTAGCAACTGATGAGATATATATTCAGAATAATAGTAGTAAAAATTTACAAAATGTACAAAATGCTACTTATTAATGGCAACTGCATGGTAGCACTCATCGCACCAGTTCATAGTGAGATAGTATTCCAGAGTTATAATTTATTTTTCGTGTGAGAGCTCCATCTTTTATAGTTTCCCAACACTGAATGCAGTTTTCTAGATCTTTGAATTGTAAGTATTAATAAAAATATCTATATTATTCTTGTAATTCCAGAAATTCTATTCTTGTCGCAAATGGTCGTCATGATCAGAGGTCACTTACCTAGCATCCATTTAGTATTCATTATGATTATCGCCAAATTTCTTTTCATCAGTAATATTAATATTGCAGGAAGACTGTATTAAAGGCTTGTAACATTGGCTTAAATAAAATTCTAATTTTATTCATAATTATGTAATTAGAATACAATTTTAATTTTTAGAAATTCGCATTTACTATTATATATTGTATATAAGTGTGGAAAATATTGTACATTAGGTTGCGACTTTAATGTTTACTATTATGTAAGCGTACAATTTTATCTATTTATTTAAGAAAAGACTAGTAATAATATTTTAATATCTTAAAAAAGTTAATTAAATTCTCTTGCACAATTAATTTTAAGAAAAGATGAGCAATAATAATTTAATATCTTTAAAAATTAATTAAATTCTCTTGCACAATTATATTCTCGAATATTCCTTCTGAAAAGATTTAATACTTTTATTAATGCAATTGTAATTCTTTGTTTTCAATTAATTTAAATGTGGCTTTTTAATCTTTGCAAACAATTTGGTGGGCGATTCTGTCGCAATATTGTAAATAAACAATCAGTATTTGACTTATTCCAAGCATTGAATAAAAATGGAAATTTAGAAATTAATTTTTAAACATTTATAAGCTATTTTATACAGAAAAAAAGTATACATTTATGGTTGAAACTTTAATTAATGGATTGGTAGACTGTATTTTCTTTGTCATCCCATAAAGATTAAATCTTTAAATTGGTATAAAATGTGTCACAATTCGGAATTCACAAAGAAGCGACAAGATATAACTTGTTTTTATAAGACAAAGATAAATTTTTAACATTCTTAAAAGACTATACTTGTCAAAAATATCAAACAATTTTTACAGACTAAATCATAAAAATTTCTTATTTTTGAATACATTATGCAAAGGCATATGGCCCTCCGTCATAAAGGAAACGGCTGTTAAGAATAAAAGTGTCTTGTACGGTTGTCAAACCTGCAAAACTTCATGGTTATAAACCAAGAATAGGATTACAAAAGAGCTTCAAACGTTTGCATGTATATGAAAAGCGTCACGTTCGGAGAGAAAATAAAGCCTTATTAATCCTCAGGAACTCCAAAGTCGGAAAAGATTTTGACTTTCTCAATGATAGTCTCAAAGGAATTGCTTTTGTCTCGACAAGCGGAGTATATTTAGTACTTTAATTACAGCCGTAATTGGAACTCATTAAGCATTTATAATTCTTTCTCGAAGAACTTATTTCTTGATGAAACAAAAGGTGGTAATAAAGAAAAATGGATAGAATTGTAAATCTGGAAGTCCCAGTATCGGTGGTGGCTCGAATAGAAACACCATTTGACGCTATTTTCCTTGAACAGAGTCTCGGTTTCAAGGGGAAGTGGATTTGATTGTAAGCGTATAGAGGGTTATTCTGATTGAAATCAATTATATAAATAGATAGAATTTCAATTTTTACATGATGCCTAAGATTTAAATTGCATTTCAAGGAATTTTATGAAATATATATACTTCAAAATTGTAAACTTCTTTGTTTCAAAAGAAGCAGATGTAAATAATATTTTCCAATTAGAGTTACATTTCTTTAAATTAAAAAAAAAAGAGCGAGTTTGTGTTTTATGGACAAAAGCTAAAAGAAAAGAATAAGACTTTTTAAGAAAATCAACATATTATGAATTATGCAAATTCATTAAAATTGGCAATTTTCGTAGAAATGAAAGTATATCAAACTCACCGTCCAATATTTACTACTTTACGACAATCCATCCTACTTTATTTCAAATGTAGTAATTAAAAACCAAGAATAAAAATATGCACAACGATCTAATCTATAAAGTACTGCCATGTAAACAAACTTTATATGAATTTAAGTTTTGATACATAATTCTATTAAGTATCATAGTGATAGTATATAATCAGCAATTTATGATATAATTGAGTTTATGAAATTTATTGAAACGGTTGTATTTCAGTGAGTTCACTCTACATTACAATGCAATTCATTATTTACTGTTTCCATTCTTTTATATACTATAAAAAAAATGAAGAAATTTAAATATCAATTATTTCTGGATTAATAATGATGCTGTAATGTTTTTTTCAGTATCATATATATTTAAATGAGCAGTTCTTATATATATATATATTTAGTTTCGGACACAGTTCTAATCCTTTGGATCAAATTTTATATTTAAATAAGATTTGTGTTTTAAGTTTATCTACATAGGTGTCTGTCCTGAAAATATATGATTTTTCACAAAAACAATTTATTACTAACTATTAGAATAAAATTATTAAAAATCCCCTTCGACTTGTGAGCAGTGCAGTATTGCGGCTGGAACAAAATGAGTGGCGCGCGTGTTGCGGGTCAGTTTGAGTCGCGCTTTTTGCTTTATTTTTTACTTATGTATTTACAATTAATATTTATTCTTTTTAAATTTTTCTATGTAGATGTCTTTCCTAATAAAACGTGATTTTACACAAACAAAAAAATTGTTTTATAACTAACTATTAGAACCTTTTTCTATTTGATCTCATGCTGACAATGTCATATAGCGCCATCCCTAACATGATTTCACCATGATGAAACTGAGTATTTCAAAAATGTTAGTAATGATAGATAAACTGCGAAATGAATGCTGTAATATAGATCATTATCTATCATTAATCTGTATATAGATTGTTTCTCATAACATGTTAAACTAACGGCATTTATGATTATTTTTTATTTAAATGACTTTATATGTAGATAAGATTGGGAAATATTCATATGTTTTTTTTATCCCCAATGTATTGAACATCAATTCAAACCAAATCCAAGAGATCCGGGAAGACTGGTGCAGTAGCTTCTGAAGGTAAAGGCCCCGAACACCCGAGGGCAGTACTCTGACTTTAGCTCATCTGAAGATGATACTCACACACTCGTTTGCACAACCCCTTTTTACGGGGGGGGGGCTCTTTCACACACCTCTCAGATACAGCAACCATGCTCGATCCAGGACTCGAACCTGGGGAGCTCAGATCACAGGTAAGACGCACTACTCATAGGCCCAGAAAATCAAGATTCTACAACAGAAAAAAATGCCTAACTCAGCATGGTCTCCCTAGTACTGATATAAAATTTATGATTTTTTTTTATCAAATGCATAAAAAAATATTTTCTGTTATTTTTTTTTTTATCTTAATGTATTTGAAAACCTAGTAGCATACGAATTGATAAATTTATTTATAAAAGCAAAATAGTTTTCATGATGCATTATAATTAAAAAAGGATAGAATGCTGCTTCTCTTTAAAACAATTTTTACAAAAACATTTATACCATAAATGCGTATTATAATTTCTAGTTCACAGAATACACAAAGGGACCAGCAAATCTTTCTGCGTAGAACATTTTATTGTTAGTTTCTTTTTCCTCTTGTTTACTCATTTTAGTTCCTTCATTATAATTACTAAAATAACTTTCCACGAGTAATTAATGATGCTCCCATTAATTAAAAGATCCCTGAAGCAACAATTAATGAAAGAACCTTAAGCTGTTAACTGCGTTTTATTTAATTACCAAAGAATGCACCCTACTTTTTTTTATTTTGAAGATTACTAAAATGACGCTCCATTTAAAGCTGTTTAATTTTTTTAAATATATTTTTTATAAAAAAATGCTGCTTGGCGAATTTAAATGTATACGCATAAGTAAGAAAAACAAATTCAAACACTTATTAATTTATATAGTTTTTCTCAGTTATATGAAGAACAATTAATGCTGATATAACAAATTTCGAAGATATTTAAAAGCAAGCAGATGCTTAAGAATATATTTAATATAATAATATTGATCCAACTATATTTATACCCCATGATAATAATATTATATTTTTATGAAGTCTAAATCATGACTAACAATTCAAATTCAAAATATTTTCTTCTTTATAATAATTGAATTTTTGTTTAATTTCTGACATAAGCATTGAAATTTTGCGATTTCCCATGACTACAAAATATTTTTAGAGTTTAATATCATCCAAACCGTTTTAATTAAATTTTAATTCTTTATGTGATCTGTTACTAAATTTTGGAAATCGTATTATAAGGATTTCCATAGAATAAATAAATAAGAATAATAAAGTACGAAATAAATAAAAATAAATAAGAATTTTCAAACGTATTGTTCTTAGGATAATATAAAATTTATCAGAAATATGGAGATTAAAACAAAATTGCAAAAGCGTGAGCAACTTATAATACATATTATTGTAACACTGTCTAAATTTCCAGTTTTGAAACAGTATTGATTTCAATAAGCTATGTTTTTGTGAATTCTTTTTGGAATTTCATAAGTACTATTTTCTGTACCTCAATAAAACCCATTCTTTTATAAATTTATTTTTATCTTATTTACCAGTTAATTATTACTTATTACTAGTCAACTTCAATGATCAGATGGTTCACACATCTTATTAATTATGAAAATCAAAAAATGTTTGCAGAAGACATTATTGTTAATTTTAAAGTAATAACATAAAATTCAAAATTATTCGCCGAAATAAATTTGAAATGAAATTCCTGAATATAATGAAGTGCTATTCCGAAGTAAGATGAATGAAATTCAAACAAATGACTATGACAGACCAAGTAAAATATAAGAAAACAATGTGAATTTTTAAATGATTTTTTACTTGAAACAAATGATTACAATATAAAGATCTATTCAATCCTTTACAAGTATAGAGAATTAATAATATATCATCTTCAGAGGTATATCTCCTCACACATTAAGATTTGGTAATTAGCAAATTTAACCTGTTTTTGGTGGAACTATTAATCAATGCAGTTATACACAATCCCTTTTGAAACATTAATTCATATTTATTATATTATTTATTATATTATTCATATTTATTATATACATTATTAATTTCTAGGAAAGTTCGGCATAAAAAAGACGTATTATTTGATATAAAAAAAAGAGTGATAAGCCTTATATTTTAAAATAATATTAAAGAATATTAAAAAGCGATCATGCACATTAAAAAATGTTTATGCATTTATATCAATATAAAATACAAATATAAAAAATTATTTAAATAGTATTTGATTTTAACGTTTTGCTATCTGCTTATTCTGTCTATGGTTTCCAAACAATTTGTTGAAAAAATATTTCAGCTGACAGTTTAAAGATTAATGCAGAATCTCACATAAATTCGCATGTTCTGAAGTTTAATATCAAAAGAGAGATCATCAATATTCGAATTTCATATAAAAAACTTTATTTCTGATATTTCGTGAGTCGGAAAATGTCCCTTTTGCGTCTCTTCCTCTCTTTATCAATTGGTAGTTTATTTTTCACTTTCTCTCGGTTGGAGAGCACGCAAAGTTTTCATTTTAAATTACCTTGAAACCAGATTATGATATATAAAAAAATGAATTTTTGTTTGTTCGTATCTTATGCGCTGCCGTACCGTTCAACCGAATTTAATGAAAATTTGACAATTTATTGATTGCACTTCACGAAGGTTATAGTAATAGTCCAATTATTAGCATTGAATTTGAGCACAGTAAAATTGAGTTTGCATTCTCGATGGCCATTAACAATGTGCAAGATCAATTATTTCAAGTGTTCAGAATGAACCTAGAAAATCCCTGTTTTACATATGACCAGTTGTATGCCGGATGCTTAAAAGTCGGACAGCCAAGAAATTTTTTTGGCTGAAAAGGGAATAACAAAAATATTGTCTACTCTAAAGCACTTGGATAATAAAGTAAAAAATGGAATATATATTATTTATACTTCTGCTTTATATATCATTCAATTTCTATGAATGTATTCCTTGTCGACAAGAAAATAAATCATTCTTTCTATCATTCCAAATTAAACAAGATAGATTTTTCAAATTTCATACGATACTTCCAAATTATTTTTTCTGCTGCAGCAACGCGCAGGGTACCAGATAATATACATACATAAACCAATTAAATAAGAATACTAGATTAAACATCATACTATAACACAAATCAGTTAATTAGAAAGGTAAATATCTGTACATTGAAATGGTGCAAAATCACTTATTGTGATATATTTGGTAAATTATCATCAAAATAAATTAATTAATTGATAAATAGAAAATTAATTAACTATCTACAATTAGTTGATATAAATCTATAAATAGTGGAAAATAATTTCATGAGCAGAAATTAACCATTAATCGCAATTTTAACAAGTATTTTTTCATTTTTCCCCTTTTTCTCTTCCATGTCATGATTAAATCCAATAATACGAACTCGTGCACAGAATGATGTCAATTTTAAACTTATTATTTAGAACGTTCATTCATGTTATAATGAACGATATAAAGACGTTTTATAACCCATGAATTTTTCTATTGCTCTATGAATTTTTAGTTGAACCAATACAACACATAAGCAGAGTAGCATAAGTTAACAGACAAAGAAAACAGTACATTTGAGGATTTAATGAATATGTATTAATTCTAAATTATCATGCTTCTCGGTTTCCAAAGCTTTTAGGTGACGAATCTTTTATATTCGATATCTCGTGATAACTTTGTAGATTCCACATGCATTATTAATTGCCGTTTAAGCAAATTGAATTTTCTTAGGTTGTTTATTAAGCATTAAAGGATAATTAACCATTAACAGTAAATAAACAATAAATAAAAATGAAGCTGAATATGATGTTATGAAGGATAAATAAATTTGTAAAACACATAAAGTTTAATCCCTTCACTGTTTTGTACTTTCTACTATCTAATTAAATACTATTTATCGTTTCAGAAATTTGTGTTCACATTGATTCAACAAAGAATACAGTGAGTATTCAAAATGTTTATGTACTAAATGTGACTTTTTTTTAATCTTTCATCTTAGAATGATTTAAATTTGATTATAAAATTGCAAAGCGATAAAGTCATATACAAGAAAAATGGTTAATGAGTATAAGCTAACAGACAAATTTGCATGCTGTTTTCTTGTTAAACAGTTAACAGTTGATATTTTCATAACTGCTTTTAATGAAATAAATTATTCTAATTGATAAAAAAAATTACGCAGTTGAATGAAATAGTGCTGATGATTTAATCTATAAACAACTTTAATCATCTATTTCAAAAATTTCCTGGATTAGGTCAAACGAATAACATATCTTCTTACAAGAAATTGTCCTGTAATTAGATAAATAATTGGATTGTGGTTCTTTTTAACAGAATATGGTAACCTAAGCTTGAACATAACATAAAACCACAACGTAGCCCTATTTCTTATTATAATTTTTGAAAATATCAGGGGGTTATAGCACAACGCTAAATAAATAAGAAAAATAAAGAAAGCATAGGAAATGATTGGAACTAGTAATTGCTTTTAGGAAGGACTAATATTCCTTCCTCTGGACTGAAAAGGATATAAAAACTGATAGGATATAATAAAAAGTGAAAAGGCATCGAATTAGAAATTAGCCACAGTCTGTTCTAAATAATGGCACTTAATAGGTGCATTGAAGTGAGCGAATCAAATTAAGTAACTGTAATTAGTTTTACATTTGAGGGAGAATGTTGACAAAAATAAAAATGATGGGTAATTTTATCAAGAATTTATTTTTCATTAAAATAACTTTGATGGAAATTTCTGTTTTTTAAAACCTTTTTTGCCATTGAATTTAATAGAGCATTATACTTGTGTAAAGATATCACAAATTAAAGAAAAAGGTGGAATTGATAATATGCTGATCGAGTTCAGTTTAATTATAAGTAACACTAGGGCTATTTTGGAACGGGCTTCGCAATTTTGAACCGCGGTCAGATGACAATGAAGACATTCGAGTTGGCACCTGCTCTTCTAACTTCCACACCTTACCAGCTGGAAGCCATTTGGTTTACTGCCATACATTTAACCGCCAACAGCTTTGCACGTATACCATACGTGCATCGACTTATCAAATTTTGATTGTTGTAAAAAAATAAACAATTCATAACAATTATAATTCAATATTAAAATTATTTCGAATACATAGATAAGTCAAGTACACAATGGATTTCTATTTGAATCAAAATAAGAAAATATTCCCAAAATAGAAGATGTCATCTTATTAGATAGTAAAGAAAATAAAGCAGTTATGTGGTTAACTTGCACCAGGCCCACTTACTCGATGTTTCATCGGTAGAATCGAGTCTCGGGTCTGAAGCCTTCCACCAGGCCACCATGGTCCCACTTTTTTGATGGAATAGAAGCATTTACGAATTTAGAGAATAATGTAGAAAAAGTTCCCTTATAAAAAAAACTTGTTTATTCTTATTCATGAGGAAAATGTGCTCAAAATATTTCAAGGTGACTATAATGAGTATGAAATTTTATGAAAATGAATTACCTGTGCCATAGAACTTAGTAGACCATTATACTTGTGTAAATATATCGCAGCTTGAAGAAAAAAAGTGAAATTATTACTTTTTTGAAAGTTTAGAAGCGTTTACAAATTTGGAGAATTTTGTAGAATAATTTCCCGTATATCAAACTTTTATTTATACTCATTCATGAGAAAAATGGATTTAAAATACTTCATGGTAATTGTGACGGATATAAAATTTTATTAAAATTATTTGTCTATGCCACTGAACTTATTAGAGCATTATACTTGTGTAAAGATGTCACAGCTTTAAACAAAAAAAGTAAAATTGTTATTTTACTGATGGAACAGAAGCCTTTATAAATTTAGGGAATTTTGCAAAATAAAGTCCGCATACTATTACTTATACTATTTCATCTGGAAAAATTGTTGAAAATACTTCCTGATAACTATGATGAATCAACAATATTGAAAAAAATTATGATGAACCATTTCAAAATATTTGAATAATACAGGCTGTACAATCATGTCCGA